>SNQJ01S0140401.1:0-25056 GCA_010110895.2 Picea sitchensis | reverse complement strand
CAGGGATTCGGACATCGGGATTCATAGAGGGAAGTCTTTCGACCTCGCAAGTGGCGAAGTCATGAGATGGATCAGGACCGTCCATGTTGGAGGACAGATGGCAGAGATCTGACCATTTCGCGTATCGAGGATTCGTGAGTTTGGAGGTGGAAGACCAGGCTCTTGGAGTCACGAAGTCCCGAGTCGTGAGATCGTGATGTGACCTGGGTCATTGATCAAAGAGGAAGGATAGCTGTGGGATATGACGTCTCGATACATCATGTATCGGGGATTCGTGAGTTTGGAGGTGGAAGACCAAACCCTTGGAGTCGCGAAGTCCTGAATAGAGAGAAGTAGGAGCAACCATTGAGACAGGACCTCCTCGCCATATCACATATTGGGGTCTCAGAAGTCGATGGGAATCAATTTCGACTGTAGAAGTCACGAGCTTGAGAGTTGCGAGAGCTTGTGCAACATGTGGCACGTCTGCTTGATGGGACCCACATGCTTGACAGGTGGTGTGACGAATAGATGCCCAGAGAGAGGGAGACATGGTGACAAGTGGTGGACACATGTCGTTTTAAACAGGAGTCAACATCCTGTTGACTTCTCATACTTTGGGTTCTCGTAAGAAAGGAGCACAAAGGCCCAACAACTCAAGTCGCAAAGTTGCGAGTTCCGAGAAGCCCGGAAGGAGTCAAACCTTCTCTGACTTTTGCGTCTCAGAGTGTTGTAAAAGAGGGGCCCAGAGGTTCAACCTTTCAACTCGTGAACTTGCAAGTTGCGAGCAAGGCTAGTAGTTAGCCCTAGCCGGTGGTCACATGTGGAGAGCGCTAATAAGGAGGGGCCATACCATATCATAATCTCGGGTATCGGCCATTGGTGAAGAAAATTTTAAGGCCTTCGACTCGCGAGGTCGCGAGTTGTGGAAGGCGCTTGCATTTAGGCGCGTATGTGGTCCTATCGAGATAGGGACTAAAGAAAGGGAGCTAGTGCTTTGTCGTTAAGCGGCGGGCAGATCTAGACGGCCAGAATCTGCGTGCCCAGATCTATGGCCAGGGTTTCATTCTGAAGCCCCCTTGCCATTCTACCTTTAAGATTGGACTCACTTGTATCGCCGAGTCGCGAAACATGAAAAGGTGCCTGGTTTGTTTGGCCAGTGGTCCTAACCCACGATCACAGGGAGGTGAACAGGGAAGAACTAGCCTATGTTAGGCCCCCGTAGGACTTCGGGGATTCTGTCCCTTGAGGAAAAGTGAAAATTTTATTATGTCGTAGTGGGTGTGTTACACACTAAGCTTATATATTTGATCCCTAATAATTCATTGTGTCTATGAACTTGAACAATATTCTAATTCATAAGATGAAACTTTTTCATATTAGTTTTTCCTCCATGGCAGAAAAAATTGTGAAGTTCTTTCACAACTTGCTACATTACACCCATAGAAGATAACATAATAGAGAACGAATAGATCGGAGGGGTAGAGAAAACAAACTTAATAAGAGTAACTTTATTGGTTATATTTATCCATTGTGATCCTCATTGCTTCATTTTACTTTTATCTTGCCCAAAATATATTGTCATACAACAAAAGTTGGATTGCCAAGGGAAATCAACATGTCAAAGTACTTGAAGGAGATCCAATGTGAAATGCATGGAAATAAAAAAATTATTGAGATGGCTTGCAATTGATGTATCCTTATGCTCCATCCATATACATTTATCTTGTCATAGTTGACTTTACCTCCTGAAGTGCCAAAAAATTGATCCAAAATTGATTTAAATAGTGCATCTATGGTTGTAGAAGCACAAACCCCCCTGAAAATAGAGTATCATCCACACATTGTGAATGATTTATCCCTCTAATCCCTCAACTAAAGTTCATACCGTAAATTTTACTCGTGACTCTCAAATTCCAACTTTTTGCTCCATTATTTTTCCATTTTAATATATATTAGTGGTGATATGGGTCAACCTTGTCTTACCCTCATATTGCTTCTAAAAAACTTGGAAGGTCTCCTATTGATAAAGGGTGTGATCTAAGGAAATCCAATACAATTTTTTATCCAGAGATTGAATGATTCATTAAATCCAAACTTCCTAAGAATAACATAGAGGAACGAATGCCTTACCTAGTGAATGGCATTGGCCATGAATATTTTGATTGTCATAATTTTCTCTCTGTTTTCCTTGCTGGGGTAAATTGCCTCTTGGACCATAATTATGGTGTTACAGAAAAATCCTCTTGCAGACAAGTGGATTTCCTCTTTGTTATCACTGAAATTTCATCCGCAAATGGTTACAGAAACCCAGCATCGTCAAACAGTTATGAGGTCACCCATGGACAAAAATTACCACAAAATCATCTCCAAAAGGTCCAAAACTATACAACCAGTGATAAAATTAAAGTGTGTTATGACTACACAGGGCACGTGCGCACATGCGCTATCTAGAAATGTAGGAAAAGCATACATGCGCACGATGCGCAACTGTGGTCGCTAAAAGCCGTGCACATCTGAGAACGGCACATTTATGAGATTGGTTGGCCTCCCACCCACTTCTGGTTCAGCTTCCAAGTTGATTTGACACCCAAATCTTGATTGAATCCGACTGGGTGGTTGGTCAAAGACCTAAAAATGCCCTAAATAGCCAGTTTTCACACTACAAGTTGGTTGCACAATACCTCAAAGAGGTGCTATAAAACAAATCCATGTGTGCACTTCATTTTCAAGGAATTCATTAGCAAAGTTATGTTGTTTCTATTCTCTTGAGGAATCCTCTATTCTCATCAAGAGTATACTAGCACCATTACATTGGGCAATCCATCTCACCTCTTGAGTGGGTTAGCTTGGGATTCTTTCACCATTTCATTCAAAGGATTGTGAAGGACTTAGTTGTGGGGGTCCAAGATCCCTCCCTTGGAGGGAGAAGGACCTAAAGTCCTCTTTCTTCTTGGTGTTTTCTTTCACTAATATAATCCTTGCCATTGGTGACATGGGTCTTTATTTGCTTTTGTTCTTATGTCCATATGCTCAATAGTTTAGTTGTTTTCTTTTTATTCCTTAGTTTAATTCTTAGTTGTTCTTTTATGTTTCTTTCTCACAACCCTTTTCCTTTGTAGTTGTCTTGCTTATCTAACCCAACTAGCTTGTAAGCACCTACGTTTTGTTCATCTAGGTGGAAAAGTATAGCCAGTTAGTGACTCCAGGGAAGGTATCAGTATCTACTACCCCATTTAAGGTTGTTGTAAGCTCTGTACGGTTTATTTAACCCTACAATTTTAACGGTAATCCGTTATACAAAACATCCAATTCAAAGTTGAATTGAGAGAATTCCGTCCAAAATTTTATTCACGGCTGTGTGTCAATAATGGAGTTGTCTTGAGTTTATTAGCCCTCTGATCATGCGTTACTTGCGATGTAAAATCTGTTTTTCTGTGCACCTATGCCCAAAATCCTATTTTGGTCTCCGCACAGGCGCTCAATGTGCCTCTTGTTGGAAGATTGATTGTTGTCATTGATGTCAACCCTGAGTCATGGGTTTTGGACCGCCAAGATTGATAAAAGGTATTTGGACATGAATGAAAGGAGAAATGCACAGCCATATACAACACCCATGAATGGATAGTATACATCATGTTGTTTCTGGTGGTATGTGGCATGTCACATGGATCCTCATGGTTGAGAATTTTTAGAAGATGACAAAGTGAATTGAAAAGGAAGTATGAGCCCACATGAAAATAATTAAAAGAAAATAATTACAAAAATAAAGGAAAGTGCACCAGTCGGCCCTAATGTTAAAAGAGTGACATAAATGGGTATAAATAAATATCATTATACATTCATCTGATACAAAAGTCAAATTTCAGGGGAGAAAGAAGTAAAAGACCACCATATTTCAAGGGAGGATGAAGTCTTTTTTGGTGATGTGTTCCACTGGAATTTATGTTATTTTCATGTCATCTTACCATTTTGTTATAACTTTTTCTAGAACGATTCAGATGGATAAATCGCTATGGTATTGAAGACATATCAAGGAACACTCTGGTAAAAATTTCAGCTCTTGATTAAACATAATTATGGAGATACACTCTGTGGAATGGGGTTTGTGACAGTCCTAAAACTAGTCAAAAAGCAGGTGTTATGGGTAAAAGCAGTCCTTAACTTCTTCATTGAGACTCCAAATGAAGTGGGACCACTTCCATTGAAAATAATTACGGACTGTAGTTTCTTGTGTGTGAGTTCAGAATCAGATGTTAAATATTGAGCACAGGGCATGTTGTACAAGTTGGGTCTTCCTGAACAAACCAAGGGAATTGAATAAAGTCTACCATTCTTTCTATAACCTCTTTTGGAGAGGATTCAAAGAATTGAAAATTAGATGAGTTTCATAGAATACATTGAGTAACATTATCTACTGGATCAAGGTACTCCAAGAATTGAATAATTTCAGAAGAAATTGAGAGAAGTCTCATAGAAGCATTATTAGGTTCACAATAATATGATGATTGGTTGATGGTGATGATTTAATGTAAAGTTTTATTATCTCTCATATATTCTTGGGTGGAAGGAAGGGGCAAGGATAGAGAGTTCAAATATCTCTTGATATTGGAGGATTGTATCTTCCCTCTTGGAGGTTTATCCCTCCTTACATTTGGAATATGTAGCTACCTTTGGAAGTCATTACTTCCTTAAAAACTATTGATTCATTTCTCATATATTGTGTGGTGTATTGTGGTGTATTGGTGTAACTCTTATACTATTGTTCATTTCTCATTGGATATAATTGAATGGTTTAAGTATAAGTTGAAAAATGTTTTAAAATTGTACTTGTCTTGATTCACCCCTCGATATCAACACCTCTGTCTATTCTCATACCCGCACACCTATGCAGAAAATACACATTGTAAGGTTTTGTGATTTAGGGGAAGGCCCTAGCCTTCTTAAAAGTGATTCCATGCATATTGTAATCTGCACAACTTACATTCCCTCTCCATATAAAATTAATGGATTAGTCAAACACATAGGCACTTAGGAGGTTTAAAATCATTATTTCCTCTTTTTATTTCATTTTGCCACATGGATGGCTTGCTTTGACTAAAAGTATAAGTTGGAATCATTTGTAAAACTTGCATTGGGACCCGGAAGTTTGGATAACAATGCAGCTTGGTATGCTCTTCTCTCAAACTCTTCTAGCGACCTTGAGAATTAGAAAAATATTGTGGGACAATTTCATCTCCCTTAAAGACTAAAACCTTTAGGAGGGACAACAGCAGTTACCTGAGGAATCCTCTTAGTTTATTTTCAAACACATCTTAAGATTGTAGCGGACCCATACATGCCCTTGGTACAAAGATGGGATAGTGTTGAAATTTGCTTTCTTAGATTAAATCACTAGGGGAGGTTAAAGGTTATTGTAACAGGCCCATACATGCCAACATGATCACAATCTATGATAGTTCAAATATTTTCTTAGATTAAATCACAATGGGGAGTTAAAGGAATAGTAAGGACCACATGTCCACATGCTAGTTTCCTAGGGACTTTTGAATTCATGGAGGTTGTACCAAGACATTTAGTTGGTGGGTAATCAGCACTTGTAAGGACCACCTGAAGTCCACATGCTACAGGTGACACCCCACAATTCATTAAAACATTTGGCACACTTTCACTCATTCACACACAAAAGTCACTTATCATTCACACAATTTTCTTCTCGAAAAGTGGAGGCCAAAGTAAGTTTCCTCCAAAGGGATTGTTAAACACCCCACCTTTTCTTGACGAAACTATCACTCCCATTTAATTTCAATGAGCTTGGTTCACACCCCAATCTCTCAAGCAATACATCTAAAAAATTCTAAAAGCTCACTAGGATTTTCCTCCACGGGGAGAGGTGCCAAAATTTTTAGTCTGGAAATTCAGGATTTGGGGATATGCATCCAAATAATTCCCAGTTATCTAGTTCTCACATTGTCAAACAATAGAAGTTGTCAAATAGAGACTAAAATCCTCAAGGTCAAGTGTTCCTAACACCATAAAGGCTGAGGGAGATGCCATTGAAGGTTGGTAAGTTAGGTTGTTATGTAATGGGTCCCCTTGAGCACCCACCCCTCTTGGGCCGGGGATCTGGCAGGTGATCCCATTTTTTTTAGGTCGAAAATCTAAATGTCACACTTTTGACCGAGGTGCCTAGTGACCAGGGTCTAGGTTTATCTACTTTCGGTGGCAATTGTGGGTTGCAATTGCACCTTGATTGGATTTTGTGTGGCTATTGGGGGGTGTCGCCAGTTCTTTCGGGATATTGAACCCTTTACCCCTCATTATAATGATTATTTCATCCTTCACTGGTTTCTCTTCCAGTGACTTAGGACCCACTGTTGAGTGGTATTGGAAGGTCCAGTGCTATTTGAGAGGAAGGTGTTACGTCTTTTAAGACATGAGCATTTGTTTTCTTTGATCCGTGGACAAAACCCCACATATCCCACATATATGCTTCTTTTCAAAACAATTTATGTATGATGCGCCACGATTACATTTTTATTTTAGATATATATCGTGTAAAGTTCAAAATTTGCAAAGGCTCTTGTTTATTTATTACTCTCTCCACAATTTGCACACATCCACTTTTCTACTAATTCCGGACACCATAGGAGACCCACAAAACCAGATGGTTCAGGGCGGCTAAATCACCCTCCTATTCTAGGGGGAGTTCTAGTCTTGCCAACTCCTTCGGCACCACCTTCACACGCTCCGATTGGGGTGCCATTGTATTAGGATCAGCTTTGCTTGGTTCCGTACTTGGGTCCACTAGTTCCTCATCCACTCACTCTCCTTTACTGCGGAATTTGGGGGGCCAAGCACTCACTCTCAAGGGGGAAGTACCAACCCACCTAGCGCCCTTCAAGGGTCAGGTTCACGAGAACACTAACACCATGGTTGGAACTAACATTACTACCCCACTACAAATGCCATATTTGGCCTCTCTTAACACACCATATCTAAGAAAACTCACAAATGATCTTATACTGCATGACCCCACATGGCCAGTGCCTGCCAAACTATGGACATCCCAAGTTTGAAGAGGAAGAGTGGGCGCCTTGGCCATGTCATGAATTTCCACTTGTAGTGTTCTTCCATGACATTATAGATGATTCCATCAGACTATGATTGTTTCAACACTCATGGGCCCATCGACCAAATGGTATGTAGATGAAAATCAGAGTCCCATCGGCTTTCCGGGTCCTTAGCCAAAGCATTTTTTACCTTCTTCAAATTGCAAATCCGCCACGAAAATGGTCTTGAACTACTCTCTAATTTCAAACAAACTCGATACACGTATCGGTCACATTCACGGTGGCTGACATAGTTTTGTCTTATTGAGAACAATCGTGTGAATTAATGTGATTGGGACATATCGTATCACTTGTCTCTCCGCCGTTAAAGATGTGGCTTCCACCTTCCTCCAATGGGAAGCCGTCGGTGAGGAGGCTCAACAATGCTGACCTCATCTATTATTCACATTCGAGGTGCCCATACGATTGCTATGATTCTCCCAAAGCCCATACCATTGGTTAAGACAAGCAGGGATATCTCCACTTTCAGTGAGCCGGATTGATTGGTAATGCCATTGCACCATGCCACAGCCCCCACAACCCTTGATGGCGCACCTCCAGCCAATACGTAGGCGTATGGAGACCTGGTGGCCTTTTACCCTTATCAACAGCCATGCAGCATTCCTCCCGCCATCGGTGGGCCTTGGTGACACCCCAATGCCCACCTGTCAAACAGTTGCGGTGCCCCTCTGCCTCGACATGCTCTGGGGTACTGGTGAAAGTGCCATGCCTTCCTATTTACCTTACGGATCACAAATACCAGTGAATCAATACTTTCCATTCCCTAGTCCTCCAAAGCCCATGGTTCCCCCACACCCTCACGTTGGGGTGAATTTTTGTTCAACCCTCTCCTTTTAGCAATATCAAAATTTCGAGGCAGGTTGAATCGAGGAAGAGTAGATACATCGATTCGAATATTGCCAAGAAAGGAAAAAGCGAGGGAACAACCGGGTCAGAAGTGAGGAATCACCCCAACAAAACCAACCTACTAGGAGCAGCTAGAATCAGCGAATCGAGAACCGGTGATAACAACGTCCAAGGGAGAAATAACAATACTAATAAAACCACCTTCCCTTGTTCCTTTAGGTGGAAGTTAGTTCATTATACTCATCATTTATTCCACAAATCGTTGATTTAAAGGGATGAAGACTTCGGGGAAGTGTACCACACTCTCGATGCCTTTTGCCCTTAGTGGGCTACAACAATGCAATGCAACAAACGCGATACGTATGCGGAATCATTCCACACTAGGGTGTGATGAACGCAACCGGAACCATGACCTACCTACAGTTGGAACGTTACCTCAATCAAACAATATCGCCGAATCATTACTATCCTCCCTCACCCGGTGGGGAAGAAATCATACCAAACACATATGATCATCAATACATTACACCAGAATCTCCATTCCCAATTGTCAGTACCATGCCGGATGCCGTTATTGATTCCTCACCTAATGCCAAAATACCTCTTAGCATCCCTCGCATCCCATTACAAAGGAATGTCCAACGAGCTAAGGCGACTCATAATTACAGTTTGGTTGATGACTTAGCACAATCGCCGGTTGCCATGTCGATGTGAAGTTCATCAAACTTATTTCGGCCAATCATTACTCCCCTCCCGTGTGGGCGAGTCAACTATGGATACTCAACTCATCACCACATTTGATCGGCGATTGGAGAACCTCGCCTTCCCTCTCTAATCACTTTTCAAATCCCGGTAAAAATACGGAACATCACAGTTCAGCCGGTGCATCGCTCGATGAAGGTGCATCTACATGCATTATGTCCAAGTATGTATGGCAGAAACTTGGTTCCAGACTCATACCATCTACCATTACCTTAAGAGCTTATGGCCGAGCGTCCATCTTCTCTGAAGGGCTCTTCCAAAATGTCCTTGTGGGGCTTCGAGGGGCGAGACCATTTCTCATGACATTGAAATTATTGATGCCCCTTTCGATTATAATATCTTGTTCATTCATAGCTACATGTACACTGAAGGCGGTTGTTGGCTGATCTTCGAACAATGATGTTCCCCCATAGCGGGAAGATCATTACCATTGACCAAGCTTCACATTACGAACCTAACCCTTGCGCCCGGCATCGATAACTTGTTCTCCTTCCGGTCCACACGGTCGCGGCGTGTACCCGCTCATCAATGGGTCGCGATTTTCAAAGGCACTTGTCATTGTTAGGAACTTTTCAGCGGTGCTTTCCGGCTCCTTCATCCCTTCCAGTCGGTATGTGTCATATTGTCAGCGGGCTGACGCCAGAGACGCACTTCCTCTAGGGGCTTCTATCATGTCGATGTCACTGGTCATGAGCTCCCCCTCTTGAGCCTCCCTGTAGACTCATCGACTCCATCGGTTCGTTTCGTCTCCCCAAAGGCCATATCCGGTTTTGGAGGCGGTTCCCTAAGCCATTACTCCAAATCCTTCTTCACCCTCCACCCTGGTGCCCTTAAACTTTCGGTGAATTGGCGGCTTACCCTCCCTAATGGTGTTAGCAGATTCCAGTTTGGTATTTACATCCGCAGAGATGGTTCCTCGGCCAAACCCTTCCCAAACAGAGGGAATCCTAATGTATATCCCCATACTCACTCCCACCATACCCTCTACACCCCACTCACTAACCTCCCAGCTACAACTAGGGGCGGGTGAAGAAGGATCCCATAGCTCCATTTCCCCCATGTGTCCAACCTCCTTCGTGCTATGTGAGAAACATGGACACACAACCAACAAATTCCCATCTCTAACCGAGCTATGAAATCTAATTCAACTCAATCAAACAACATAACCATACCCTTTGTAGCAAATTACTACCACTACCCCCCATTCCAGTAGTAAAGTGTTGCAGACCAAATTCGCTTGCGCTACTAATATTTGAATATGGCCATTATACACCGTTTCCCGGCCACTACCTCATACGGAAGACATTAGTGCAATGCAGCCATTCCGATACCGAACTAATCTAGCTACATCATCCTACCAAAAATCACTGACATCCATTATGTCGCAACTTCAGTCAATAACGTATGGGGTTCCCTTGCTCTCTTTGTGAATCCTTAGAATCATTTTACATATCAGTATACATGATCATTGAATCCCAGGGCAATCACCGAATGAACACGATTCAAACCCCAGCGCCTCGAGATAGATGGTTGACCTCACCACTTGAATTCTTCATATCATTTCTCCCCGAACTAGAGGCCTCCCTATTCCTTCCATTGTTCTTTGATTACTTATCGGTTACCCCAATCTCAATTCTCCCCACTCATTTCCCTACTGGAAATTTTACATCAACTTCTGCTGAACTCCGCCAAGAACTTCGATATTTGGTTTATGTCGGTGAACCATCACAATCTCATTTGTCCTATTCCCTGCTTCTTCATCACCGAGGCCAACCACCACGGCCAGCGATCCACCCGATATCACTCTTTATGATCCCATGGCAATTCCCACCAATTCCAACTTTGTGGCGGGCGTGCCGAAGAGTTAAACACTCAGACGCTACCCATGGGATCGCTACACCGCAGGCACTTCTTTCCAGGCCTCCGCCTCTAACCAACACCCTATATACCTACGGTGCGAAACCAAAGGATTTTTATCCCATTAGAGGGCATGTCGACTAGTTCAGCAACCCATTCCTTCCCACGATTCTAACTGCAAGAGAAGGAAACATGGCCAACATTTCCCCGACCAGTAAAATCGATATTTCCATCAAAAATGAAGTAGTTGAGGAAATCATCATTGGCGCCGCATGCACTCCTAAAGAAATCATCGCCTATAAATCCCTCTTCCAGAATATAGGGATATTTTTTCTTGGTCATACAAAGATGCATGGCCTCGATCCTTTTATTGTCGAGCATCGCATCGACAGCTGGCCTGACATTACACCGGTTTGTCAAAAACAATATTGCTACACTTATCTAAAGAAGCGGCCATTAAAGTTGAGATTGACAAATTATGCGTGACTGGGTTCATCTACCCCATATCCTATACCTCATGGGTTTCCAACTCTGTACCCGTCAAAAAAAAACAAGGCACAATCCGCATTTCTGTAGATTATAGGGATATAAACAAAGCATGTCCCAAAGACAACTTTCAATGCCTTTTTATCGATCAAATTATAAATGATTAGCGAATACGGGCTCTGTCCTTCATGGAGCCGGTTCTCACAGTTATAATCAAATCAAATCCACTTGACCGATCAATGCAAAGCGCATTCACCCGCCTTGGGTGCGCATATGTCGTGTCGTACCTTTTGGCCTAAAGAATGTTGGCGCAACCTTCCAATGAGCTATGACATACATTTTCATGGCTGGCTCATAATCCTGGCACGTACTTGGGCCGATCTCGCATTTAAGATCCAGCGCTAACATCTTAGGTGATCTACGGATCATCTTCCAGCGATGTCATAGAATTACCAACATGCGGCGAACCCCCTCAGTGCGTATTTAGTCATTCGGGGTGCCTCCTCCAGTTATCGTTTCCAAAGCCCGATGCCGTGGAGCCCCTTAAAGTCCAAACCATCACAGAAATTCCACCCCCAAAAAATTGCGATCCAACTCCGAGGCCTGGGAAAACCCAACTTCCTGCGATGGTTGTCCCTACGGACTAGCCACTCAAGCGCACGGGTTTCGGCTACGCTTTTCGCCGTTGTCCCATTTTACTGGTATGAACATGCCCAAAACGCTTTCAACGGTCTTAAAATGGCACTCTCCAACAGCCCTTTAATTAGTTCACCTGACTATAATGGTGACTATATCCTCTACATATCGACTTCCGGTTGTCTCGGTAGCTAGGGTTTCTCGTTCAAATGGGTGATGGCAGTCATGAGTATGTCATTCCCATAATTACATTAGTAAAACCTCTCCGGACCACCCTAAAATTATAATCCACGAGAGAAATTGGCCCTTGTAGTCATCCACCGCATTCAGTATGCCATTACGTTCTACTTCCGCACAACTTCGGGTCATAGCGATTCCAACCCCCATGCAATGCGCCATCGTTAAATTACAAACAAATTAATGGCAAATTTTTCCGATGGATCGTTATCCTTCAAAAATACGACCTCGAGTTCTCAACAACAAAGAGTAAGAAGCCCCTTGTCCTCTCCGAACTGGTCACGGCCCTCCCCTCAGACACACCCAGCACCCCCATCAATACTGACTTCCCAGATGAACATCTCTTTTACATCACTCCGGATGATCCTTGGTATGGTGACCTCCTCGTCTACCTCTGAACATAGAAATTTGGAAACCACCTCTCCATATATGATTGTCGACGTATTCGTCACCAGGTTCCCCAATACCTACTTATCATTGATATCTTATATCGACGAGGGTTAGACACCATACATCGTTGATGCTTGACTATTGACAAGGACGATAGAGTCTTAAACGACTTCCATAATATGCTTTATCACGAGGGGCCTCTTCGAGGAATGTCACACTTTCGAGAAAAATCATCAAAGCGAGTTGTACAGCTATTATTTCCGCGATTACATTCATGCCAGCAGAAGCGATCACGATAAATGTGACTTTACACCAACAAAGCAGCGAGCTTCCACTGCTCTTCTCCACCCGATACGCGAGGCCCGCGCGTAAATGGGACATCCCGACTTCATGACTTGTAATCCCCATCCAGAAATGGACACAAATACATTGTTGTACCAGCGGTAGATTACTTCACAAAATGGGTTAAACCATAGCCACCTTCAACAACGCTGCAGTGCGTTTTTTCTTTAATCACATCATATCACACTTTGAATTTTACCACTCCAACTAGTCTTTGATCACATGAAACATTTCGAGAATGAGATTTTTGTTGAACTCTCATCTAGGTTAGGAATTAATTCTCCGCGAGGTTTGCCTCACCATATTACCCTCCATCTAACGGATAAGTTGACGATTAATAAGGTCCTCAAGACCATGTTACTGCAGCGCGGATTAACATAAACATAATACCAATTGGCATCGTATGTTATTTTTTTCACTATGGGCTTGTCGATGCGATACATGAAAAGCGATACTAGTTTCACACCATTTCATTTTAGTCCATGGGGTGGGGCCATCTTCCCTGCTCGGTCGCGAAATTCCCATGTATGCACATGGTGGTTATTGCGACCTTTGCTCCAATGGACGGCGTTTTCAAACTTAGAGTCACGGATGAAGATGGAGTGATCTTCATTCGCGAACAATGGTGACCAAAATGGTCAAGGACGCAGCAGCCATGTCGGCCTTGGCTCGTTTCAGAGGTGACCTGCGTCGCTACTTGTGACAAATCGCGATACCCTCAATATGGAAAATTTGGGTCATTATGGCATGGGCCCTACATTATCTAACATTGCCTCACCAAAGGCGTACGATTCTCGGTTCCCCGAAGGACTCTCTCTTAAAGAACCCGTCAGCGGGTTATACTTAAAGGGGTACTACGCTAAAGCGTAGCCATTCTACATTAGGTTTTTTCTTTTATAGTGGTTTTTAATCTTTTTCCATCCCTCGCGTCTAAAACTATCATTTGTGTTATTGGCAAATGCCTCCTCCATCGACCTACCACATCGATTCATCGCGGTTATGACGATGGACACAAAATCTCGGCTTCGGCTGACTTGGGCCCTCTATACCCCCTCATGAACTGCTCCACTCTAGCGGTATATGTTTGGGTTTAGCAACCAACAACCAGCCAAATACCGTAGGTCGTGGCCTCCTCGCCGATGCCCATCATCATGGTATTCGTCACCTTAGTGTTAATATTTCTTACGACTCTCAACTGAGTAGATCCTCTAGCTCAACAATGTACCACGTTCACGATCCTTTCCTCTTCCACAAATGCATATAAGTTAGATTTTTATCTCAACGGTACAGTTTCATTACATTTACATATTCCAAGACAATTGAATCAAATTACGGACAACCTAGCTAATATTATACTTTCGGTGGCATATATCACATAAAGATATCTCTACACACACTTAAACCATCAAGAGCCTGTCACACGGCATAGATTAGACATCATCAACACATTAAAAACACGTATAGAAGCATCACAAAAGGCCCAAAATGTACTCCTTATATATATAAATCGGTCAAACGTGCCATAAAATGTTTACATACACCAAAAAATACATATGCATCAAAATCATAACCCGGTGAAGCTCCACCGGTACAAAGCGAGATGCTCACCATGATAGACTCACCGGCCTATATACAAAATACAAACATACATAGAGTGACCCTCAAGGTGCCTCTAGAGAACCAACTCCTACCCCTCCCTCAAGCGGCGGTGCCCCACCCACTCTTGGTCCCTCCGATTTGGGGAGGTAACCGGATTGGGTCATCGCTGACCGCACATTGCGCTTCTGCGTTGCACCAGTACGATGCGCGTCGGTGGAACTCCACCTGCTGCTCCATGATGCCCTCATCACGGAATTAAACCATACTCGGGCACACCCTTTGTAGCTTACTTGCCCTCCAAGTGGTGGCGTATATAAAATCTCCAGACCTGTCGAAGGCATGTGATGGCCGCGACACCGGGGTCATCAAAATGCGTCTCTAACTGCTCTCTTGTCCGCAGGTGGTCGCCTCCAGCGTCCCTGCGCGCCGACGTCTCTCTCGCCCGGAGGGTCATCTATTAACTCTGTCGAGCGGTTGCTCTCATCATCTCAACCGTGCCCGCGGGGTCCCCACATCTGCACATACAAACAATAGCCAAGCGATGATATCATCGTCTATACAAGATACATATGTCATGCTATCTCAAAAATCAACATATCAAAATCCACAAACATACCTGGGTGATCAAACACATCCCACAGATTAACACCATATCGAATCGCGAGTCAACACCACCGATTATGGATGCGCGTTCATGATCTACCTCGATATTCTGGAATCTCCAAATCTCCTTTGAATACCTCTAATCCAGTCACTCTGACAGCAAGCACAAATGAGGTGGAAATGTGGGACCCACAACTATATATAGGCCTCATAGACTTCGAACACCGATGCGGAACTCCGGGTGTTTTGTTTTCGATAGATCTTTGTAGGGATCATCATCCGATCATCTACATCAGGAGCGGTCCGGAGCCATTTTTATCCTTAGCCCCGAGGGCCACCGGTTTTTCATGCAGATCGAGGGTGTATGCATGCTCATGTTCAAAATTATCGAATAAATGCTTGTATGCTCGATTATCTTCAGATATTTTTCACATAGGGCATTTGGTTTTCATGTGTGAAAGTACTCAGTCATCATACATCAATGCAACTCCTTCAGGTATATAATCGACACCGGGATGCAATCATTCCCTCTAAATCTCAATTGCATCTCTAGTCACGCCCTCTGAAATTTGCCTTTAGGATCCCCATCTGGCTCTGCAGTAGTGTCACCTCCATTTCATTTTGGGTACTATCACCCAGTAACACTCTCCCCCACATGAATTGTCCCATTCATAGTCCCCCATGGAGCTTTGACACTCATGTTGCGTTTTCAGCTCTTTTGGGGATGGGGTCGATGGTCTTCGTCGTGTGGATCGACCGCATGCTCCTCCTCGTTTTAGCTGGGTTTTCCCACATGGAGTCCCATATTATCTCTTCAAGGTTATATTTTTGACTGCACCTCCATTATCGTGGCTCCTCCATTTCATCTGCCTCGTAGAAGCCCGCGGGGCCCCACCCTCCACACTGTTCTCCAAACGGAATTGTGCCCTAAGCAGGCTTAACCATATTACAGCAGGACGCGTTTCTATGTTTACACTCATCCCAAATTATTCTTTATATATTGTAAAATCCTTTGTTTCCGGCATTTACATAACTTTTGTCGTCACCTTTGGCTGACCTTCTTCTTTTTGTGGCAAATGCAGCCAGTAGTAAGCCCTTGGTTGGGGCACTGCTTATCATTTACTCTTAATGACATCATCCATACTCCAGTGTCCATTGCCTTGCCTCTACTCTCTGCGGTTTGTCCGCGTGCGGCAGCTTGTCACATCTTGTTGTCCCGGCCTTCGACCCTGGATTTGAGCGGTTTGCTGACCGCATACTTAGCGCCACCCTGAGGCGGGTCGCGGGTCTTCATAAATGTTGACATCCATGTACCTTCTCTAGTTCCTAAACCTCACCTAGTATATTTCACAAACCCATTTTCTTTTTGAATTCGGCGTCCCCTTTCCTCGGCATCGGCCACGGTTTCGGAAGGGCGGCGGTATCTTGACTCTCATTACCTTTCCAATGAGAGTCTTGGACGGCATAGGGAGAACCAAAAATTGCCAACTAGCGTCGTTGACCTATAACATTCAACTGGCACTTTCTCAATATTCGATGGATCTTACGCTGCGACTATTGCGGTTATTTCTTATATTTTCCGAACACCTCTAAAAATTGTTGGGCCATCAATGCCTCTGAGAATGCAATGATACTTCGCTACGGTGTCACTACCTACTAATGATATGTTCCTCCACAGCATTATCGCCGCCTTTATCACAACCACCCTCGAGGGCGATGTAGTTGTCTACATCAACACACCATTCCAGTTACTATACAACACCATTCTTTTTGACTTACATGACACGAGCATGGGGCATGCAGCCTCATTATTACGCAATTTATTTTTACACACCTTATGGAAAGTTAGGTTCTACAGGTTCCCTTCTCTCAACGGTCACTCTTGATACTCTCACTATCACTCTCACCTGGCGGCACTCGTTAGAAGAAACATTGATGAATTTGACTGCCGGTATGCTCTAACCTCATCTACATCGGGGGCATCATTATCGAAATTTGATGCGCAAATGGTTACAAAAACCCATCATCGTCAACGGTTAAGAGGTCACCCATGGACCAAAATTACCACAAAATCATTTCCAAAAGGTCAAACACTATACAACCCGATTGATAAAGGTAAAGTCTGTATGACTACCACGGTCTTGTACATCGATTATCCGAAATGCGATGAAAGCGCACATGTATGTTGATAGCGGCGTAATTAAGCTAAAAATTTCATTACACATGAGAGCGAGATGCATTTATGAATTGAATTAGGCCTTCCATATACGGTTCCAGCTTCCAAGTTGATTTGACACCAAAATCTTGGCTAAAATCCCGGTAGGGTGGTTGGTCAAAGACCTAAAATGCCCTAAATAGCCTATTTTCACACAATAAGTTGGTTGCACAATACCTCCAAGAGGTTCTATAAAACAAAGCCATTGGTGCACTTCATTTTCAGGGAATTCATTGTGGAATTTATGTTGTTGTTATTCTCTTGAGGAATCCTCTATTCTCATCAAGGTATACTAGCACCATTACATTGGAGCAATCCATCTCACCTCTTGGGTGGATTAGCTTTGGATTCTTTCACCATTTCATTCAAAGTTGTGATAAGAGCTTATTTGTGGGGGTCAAAGAGCCCTCTCTTGGAGGAAGGAAGGGTTAAAGAGTCCTCTTTCTTGGTGTTTTCTTTCGCTAATATAATCCTTACCATTGGTGAGTCTTATTGGTTTTTTGTCCTTATGTCCATATGCTCAATAGTTTGGATTTGTTTCTTTTGTTCCTTGGTTTGAATTCTTTGGTTTTGTATGTTTCTTTCTGGAAGCCCTTTTCGCTACGGTTGTCTTGGCATTGCTTCTTAAACTAAGCTTGCAAGCACTTTTTTTTTGCTCATCTAGGTGGCAAGAGGTTGCAACACTCTTGAACCCTAAATCTCTAATATCCAAGACAGAAAGGTGCTTAACATGGAAAATGACATCCTTTTAAGAAACCCTAGCTAAAGTCAATCAAATAGAGAAAATGAAGAAGAATGTACCTTTTGTTGATGTTTGTCCTTGCCCAGTCCAAATTGAGCCTTGATCCCCAAACTCTTCAACAAGTCCTACAATCCAATGAGAAAGAGACAAAGGTAGGTTCTGTTCTGCTTGATTGGTCAAAACTAGATCTATTTATCAA
Organism: Picea sitchensis; assembly: GCA_010110895.2. NCBI lineage: Eukaryota > Viridiplantae > Streptophyta > Pinopsida > Pinales > Pinaceae > Picea > Picea sitchensis. Next base: position 7,030 of record SNQJ01S0140401.1, on the reverse strand, counting down.
AGACAATTTCATGTAGGCATGCACAACCTTGAAAGAAAAAGTCCAAGAACATGTATTAATGTGAGGGAACTAGATATGGTACTATAGACCTTTGATGAAGTTGTAGTAGCCTCTTCCAACTCTCCTTATCCGACCCTTGCTAAAATAATCCACAATCAAAATGGGCCAATGCTTCGATTATCTCTCTTATGAGATAATAAGTTTGATACCTTCAATGTCCTCAATACCCCTTCTCATGAGATCATAGGATTAGGTTATCTCTCAAACTCCATCTTTATTTCACCACAGAAGGCCTCCTTATATAATATTGGAGACTAACCACCTTAGATATTCTTGGGATAGGTTGAGGATCCTTCTCCATCGATTCTTGGATCTCCCCAAGATCCATCGCCGATATATTTGAATCCAACCAACTCCAGAGATGGGGGGGATTTTTCCTTGATTTTCCTCAGCAACCCAAAATTTCCTCAAGCAGGCCAGTGCTCCCCCAAAAGAGTGCACAGAGAATTTCAACGCTCCCCCAAATAAGGGTAGGGAGAATTTTCACTCCCTGACAGTGAGTAGGCATAGAGGAACGAATTCCTTACCTAGTGAAAGGCATTCGCCATGTCCATTTTGATTGTCATACTTTTCTCTATGTTTTCCTTGCTGGAGTAAATTTCCTCTTGGACCATAATTATGGTGTCTATGATATATTGTTTCTACGTGAATATGGCTTCCTTGTTAGAGATTATTTTGGAACAGAGATTTTTTAACCTATTGGACATTATTTTTTTCAATACTTTATGGGAGGAGTTACATAAATAAATCAAATGAAATCTAGAAAAAGATGAAATATTAGCCTCTTTGGGGATAAAGGGATAAAAATGAGAAATGGAATAACCTTCTTTTTTCTCTTTTAGATCATGATTAGTTTGCGCCTCAAATCATATTTTATAATAGGTTAGATAGTGTGAGAAGTGGATAGAGAACCCATCTGAACTAGGGGAATTATCCAAAGCTAGCCCCCAAATCACTTTTAATATTTATGTTTTCTTTATTTCTTTACATAACCCTATGTTCTCCTCTTTTGTGATAAGTGAAGAATATTGTCTAGCATAGAAAATAATGAATCTAGGCCAGCCTCTTCTTCTTCAAAGTAGAGAGCTTCATAGAATGAGTTGTTGCCTTAATAGCTAGGAATTCATTCAACCGAGAACCATAAGCTAAGAATATCTCTTTTACCATTTTTTTTCTATGGTCTAGTTTTGGCTTGCCTATGGAAAATGGTAGTATTTTTATCCTTAATGTCGGTCCAGGTATGGGTAAAGAATGAGTAACTCCATCGATGATTTTCATTAACATGATACATCTGTAAATACAACACAAAGTTACCTTTGGTTTCATCTTCAAGAGGTTTGAATGATTCTTCAGTATTCACATATGACTCTTCGTATTTCTCCTAAAAATTGTTTACAAGAATGTTTACAAAATACCATAATCACTAAGATTAATTATCCAACATTCCCCTTAATCGAAGGGGTTCTTGTGGAATCAACATTATTCTATTTTTTAATTTCCTCTTCCAAATTGATTTGGTGGATGTCTGAATTTGCTCATTTGTTGGAACAAATGACTTTGAACTGAGATAGTCTTGGCATCTGCGATGTCGAATCGGATGGTGCACAGTGATTTGATGTTCTTGGTTGATCATGGAATATGGGAATTATTTTCAACCAAAGAGGAATTATAATTCACATGTTTCTCACGCAAATATTCAAGTGTTTACTGCTTGAAGCTACCTGAATTTCAGCCTGACATGCAGTTGTCACATATTCTACCTCTTTTATGGAATCTGCTAGAACTGACTATTTGTGTGATCTCTAGGAGAAAATTGTTGATAAAAGACTCATGAGATAACTTGAAGTTGACACTCCGTTTTATTTGTCCCCAACAAGAAATTAAGTTGGAATGTCAATCGGGGTTGAATTCATCCCACCTTAGAATACTTGAGGTCTAAAATCTTGAGTTCCCTTCAACTATTTTAGAACTCTTTTACCAACAAATAATGTCCTTCTGGCGTGTTTGCATGAACCTAGAAGAATACCAACAACAAATGAAATATTATCTGAATTGTGGGTGGGTAGATAAGACTTCCACAAGTTGTTTGTACTTAGTTTGCATCCTCAAATTCATTCCTTATTTTTTGATGTTAGTTTCAAATTATGTTCCATTCGAATAGAGAGAGGGTTACACTCAGTCATACCAAGCATTATTCAACAATTTTGCAATGTACTTATTTTGGAAAATGAATGTCTACTTAGGATTTTAAGTCACTTCAATGCCCAAGTAGTAGAGAAGATGTCCCAAATCTATCTTCTCAAAGCCTTTCTTAAATTATTTCTTTGTGGATGAAATATATCTTTCATTGTTCCATGTTATCAACAAATCATTTACATATACTATAAGATATACAATTGTTTTTCAAACTTTCTTGACAAACAAAGTTTACATCATCAAGATTAAAATGCTTGATACTCAATTTAAGAAGATTCAGGTTATCTTCATACTAGGCTACATGATTGTTGTTTCAAACCATATAAGAATTTGATGAGCTTGCATACTTTATGTTCTTGTCCATTCACAACAAAACAACCACATTAAGAAATGAATACATTTTTCTTTCAAGTCTCCATTCAAGGAAGTAGTGTTCACATCCATTTGATTAATTTTACATCCATTATGTGTTTCCAAGGGAAATAGGGTATGAATGGTAGTCCATTTTGATGTGGGAAGCGGGGGGTTCTCCTAAGTAGCAATATATTCTGAAAATCCTTTTTTCCAAGAACCTCTCTTTGTGTTTATCAAGTGAGCCATCGATTTTTACTTTTTTATTTAAATACCTACTTGCAATCAATTGGTTTTGGTTCCAAATGGAAGATGCATAGCTTCCATTAATCCCCATTCTTAATAAGGAGAATCCTTACTTCTTATGCATGGATTATTTTCACTCATCATGAGAAGTGGAATCTACAAAGGAATTTGGTTCAAAGTTAGTGAATAAATTCAAATCACAATCATAAAACATCCATATCATCTACATCACCTAATCTGAATTAGCTTCATCACCTCCATCTTGTCTTGTAGAACTTATGGTTCCTATCTTTGAGACCTCGTTAGGATGAACACCTTCAAGTGTTTTTATGAGCAACTTTAGTGGACATTTCTGAGATGGTCTAGGTTTATCAGCTAATTGAGATGATGTTGAATTCTCTGTCAGAGATTCCGGTACTCAGTCCTCTCCATTAAATGTTGAAATCAACTTCGTGTTTGAGTGGTGGTTTGTGTTTCATCATCCAAATGAGCTTCGTATTTTATAATGGAAATTGGGTGGAACTTTCCTCATCGAATGGAAGTTCAGGATTGGATGAAGTGGTTGGAACTTTCACATCATCCAAATGAACTGGGATTGATGAATAGGTTGGAACTTCTTCATGAGGGGGAGATAGTGCTTCAAAAGGAGGTTTCATAGATTTATTCTAGAGATTGATCCAAGATGGGGATCCACCCTTCAAGAGATGTGGATCTAGGTCATCAAATTCCTTACATGCCTTTACATGAGTGAGTCTATCCAGGCGTTAGAGCTTACGCTTTCGATTTTGTCATTATTAGAGGATTCAAGAAAAATTATATCTATAGAAAGAATGAGATTATTGTTTACCTAATCGTAAAGATGATATGCCTTGTTGGTATTTGAGTACCCTAAGAATATTCATTTCCAAATCCTCCCATCAAGCTTGTTTCTTTTCTCCCACAGGAATTAAGGCATGGTAGGTGGAACCAAAGACCCCGAGATTCCTCATAAAAGGAATGCAACCATACCACACTTCATAAGGAGTCTTATTTCCAAAGGCATGAGATGGACTCATATTTTCACATAAGTGCATAGAGATTGCATGTTAAAGAGCATCAATTTTTTTTTAAAAACATCATGGAACAAGCTGTTGTCTATTATGGTACTTGTTGGAGGAATTATTAACCTCTAAGTGTGGCATGACAGAACTAGAATATTCGGGAAGAAAGAAAAACCATAAAAGGTTAGAAAACAACCTTAGAAGATAAGTCATCTCAAGATATGGTATATTGAGTTATTATCCTCCAGATGTAGAAGTAGGTCCAATTAGGTCACTTGGAAGACTATAAATAAGGGGAGCTAGAGCTCATTTGGCTTACACTCATTCTCACAATTTCATAAGGACAAGTAGTGCTTATGACTACAGGAGAGTTGTAGCCAGTTTGCGGCCGATTGGTACCTTGGGCTTTTGGTTATGGTTTGGACTTTTTGCTTGGTCTTTGGTTATCTTTACTTGGTATGCTAGCCTTGGAGAGAAGTGCGTTACCTTGATTGGCTAATGGTTCTAGGGTTTACTTCCAGAGTGACACAATGTCAAGGTTAAAGGTGTTTGAGGTAGCCTTTATTACCCTATGCTGAGTAATATTTCTATATTATACATGGTGAAACAAGTACATCTATTTTTTCTAAAAAGGGTTATGGGCCCACACACTATCTTCGGACAGTCTAACCAACTTTGGAAGGGTAGGTGGGAGGATTTGCTTTCGATTCTGATTGTAGTTGCGACAAGTTTGTTAAAACAACAAACCCTAACCCTCTCATTTGAGGCACCTTAAGTGACATTATTGACCTAATATTTGGATAGCCTAGTTCTCCCTAGCCGAGTGCACCTCCTGATACTCTCAACAAGACAAGACGTCAAGTTTAGGTTTTGGGTCAAAGTCAAGGTTGACAAGTCCAAATCAGTCATAACTTACTCATGAAATTGAGAGAAACCAGTTATAAGGGCTTGTTACTTACATATGGAAGGATTGACCTCATACCACACCAAAGAATAAAGTGTTTGGATATCTTGAAAACAATCTTGGAACCACATTTTGAAGAAGGAAAAGAGAAGGAACCTCATAATATCATGGAACCACATTTTGAAGAAGGAAAAGAGAAGGAACCTCATAATGTTGTAGTTATGGAGAATTTCAAGGAATTGAAATCAACTCTATGAGTATCATAGTGGACTCTGTAAAGGACCATTTGATACCCTACATTTCTCATCTTGACTCATCCAAGAAGATGTACGATGCTCTAACTAACCTCTTCTCAATCAAAAATATTGGACAAGTAATGAATCTAAAGAATGATCTCCATGACATGAAGATGAATGATGATGACACCATAACATCATACTTTGTAAGAATCTCTCAGTTAAGAGATAAACTACAATCTATTGAGGAAACCATTTCAGAAAAGGAACTAGTAAATATTGTATTTAATGGTCTTCCCAAGACATGGGATGCATTTTCCACAAGCATGAACACAAGAATGGAGTATCCCACATTTGAAGAACTTTGGACTTGTTTTGCACAAGAAGAATCAAGGATTAGCGCAAAAGAGAAATCCCAAAAGAAATATGATGCTCAAGCCTACACAGCAAAGTTCAAGAAATTCCAGAATAAGAAGAAGTTTGGCTCAAGGAAGAAACCAAATCAAGAAAAGGATATGTCAAAAATACAATGCTTCAATTGTCAAAAATATGGTCACTATAGGAACCATTGTCCTAAGTTAAAGGAAAGGAAGGAAACACATGAAGCAACAGTTTCCAAAGAAAAGGAACCCTCAAAGAAAGTCAAGCAGGATGAAGCGGACTTTTTCTTTTAGTCAAGGTAACAATATTCTTCTGTAAAATAGACCTTGTACATACCATGTTTACATAGTTCCTATACATATCATGTGTATTTATTTCTTGAAAGATAAGATGATCAGTGTCACTAAAAACAACATGGAAGAAGAACAAGATAAGAATTGCCATTACGATGACTACTAGTAATGTATTTGAAAAGGATGAAGTGTATTAACAACTTTTGATGACAATTCATGTGGAATCTATTAAAATAGTTTATAAGTAACAATTGTCGCAATCAGAACCAAACTTGAAGAGATCCTCAAGGAGTTAGACCAGAAAGAAGTCAGTAATCAAGAGGAAATTAGAATAGACTTGTGACACTTTACAGAAAGCAATAAGGATGCAGACGGAAGCATGGACTCTCTCAGATGGAGGGAGTTGATTGCAGAATTCCTAAAGAAGAAAATGAATATTGCTCATTCATGCATGAAGTCGGGATTAGGAGGGAGGTAATCCACAATGATATGATCCATTGAAGAATTCGTGAAAATTATGAAGTATCTTTCCATGATCTTGATTGGAAGTAGCAGTCATGATAAGCAACATGTGTTCAATTTGACTCTAGAAGAAGTATTCTTCGAAAAGAAGCTTTGAGTATCATTGGTTGTCCATCTACATTCCTATGATGGAAGGAAGAAGTTGGAATCTTCAAGAAGTAAGGGAATGGAATCTATAGAAGACTCTATGGACCCCAAAGTTGAAGAGCAACATGAGGAAGAACATGAAGATTCCAAGAAAGAAAGAAAATCCAGAACAATCAATTGAACCAGTTATCATACCAAAAATCATAAGACTACCAGCATGGTTTGAAGCCACTAGAAGCAGTCTAGCAGTAGGAATGGAAGGAAGTTTTGATGAAGAACAATGTATGTGAGAAATTGTGAAAAAGACTTATAAATGGAAGCATTTATAGATACAAGGAGAGATTTGGAACTAGAGGATTCTCCCAGAGGGAGGGAGAAGACTATGATGATAGCTTGCTCCAGTAAACCAGATATACCTCTATATAAGCCATTATATCTCTTGCAGTATTACATCAGTTGGGTGTAAAATACTATTCTTCCCAATATAGCAATTGAGAAAGAATCTTATGTAGAACAACCTCAAGGTTTTGAGGTATACCAGAAAGATACCCATGTATGCAGATGGAAGAAGACCTTGTATGGATTCAAGCAACTTGATGCAGAGAATCTCATATATAGAAGAAGCCTGGTGAAAACTTCCTTTGACAAAGGAAGTGCATCAAAATAGTTATTTAGTAGTCTGGGATGATGGATTGAAAATCCATAGCAAACTTC
>SNQJ01S0140400.1:1387-12867 GCA_010110895.2 Picea sitchensis | reverse complement strand
TCAATGATCAAAAGTGACACATACCATGATACCTGGATCAATTACCTCATGGAGCAAGAACCTCTTCTTATACAGGACCAAGCCGATGGTAATGGATGTTGTTGTTGTTGACAAGATAAAGTTGATGGAAGAAGAAAAGGATGGGCCCTCCAGGGCCATGCTCAGGTCAATCTTGCTCTCGGTACTCCATGTCTAGGACCTGTGGGCCTCGAGACATGATCTCCTAGTTATCCCTAAAAAGTGGGGATAACAAGGCCAAACTCTTCACTGAGGGATTCTGGGGAAATGGTTGAGCTAATAGTCTAACTATTAAGTTCTAACCCTCTCAAGAGAGCTCAGTCGTTTTTAAGAGAGGGTGATCTGGAGCATGCTCTAGGTCACCAAGACTGTAATATGGATTTCTCATAAACAGTGAGTGCAGATATCCCAAGCCAAAATGACAGCATGGATGCGTATGAAATCTGGAGTTAAATTTAAGCCCTGAACTCACTAACTCAAAACTAAAATCTACACTACTAGCATGGTAAATCCAGGCTCCATTACAGTGAAATAAGACCACTTGAACAAAAAATATGATAGATTTAAGTAGAGTCACAAAAGTAGTATCATATGCCTTGGACACCCAACTTTTCTTAGCTTTTGGTTGCTACGAAAGTGTTTTCACCTAGCTAGGAGAGTGCTTCATGGGATGTGATGGGCTTGTGGTCTCCTAGCCCCTTCATTTATTCATTACTTACATTTGGAGACCTTATAATGGGTATATGCTTTCCTTGGGATCAATGCTAGGGAGGCGCACTTCCCGGTGAGGTAGTTGGCACATGTGGTGTATTTGGCATCTTCTACAGGGCACACTTGTTGAGGAGGATGGGCACCTGGCACATGTGGAGTAACCACTTTGAAGGAGGGTGTTAGGCATTTGGAGGTTGGGTGCTTGGCCGTAGGAACATGTAACCACCTTACCCACAGTTTGAGGAACACTTGATTTGAGGAGACATTGATTAGAGGGCTCACCATCTTGGAGGAGGAGAACTTGACATGTTGACACCTAGATTGGAAGGTGCACCACCTTAGGGGTTCGACAAACCCAACTATGGTTGTGACATGTGGACACCTTGCTTTAAGGAGCGCTCCATTTGGGGCTTTATTTGTTGACTTAGCATAGGGTTGCTTATGAACTTAGTGCGCGTTTTATTGTTGGCCTCCCTCACCTTAAGACTATATAAAGGGAGGAGAGTCTCTTTATTAAAACAAACTACTCTATATCTTAGAGATTGATAGTTGGTGTGATGCTAGCTATTTGAAGAATCTTGGACAATCATGTATTACTCTTGTAACAAGGATTAGTGCTTGTGGAATGCTAGCACTAAGGTTCTTTGGCTTGTGAGATGCAAGTGTTGAGTATTGTAGCTTACAGGATGCAAGTGTGTGAATTTCCTTTGTAGGTTGTGGGATGCAAGTAGGAGATCTTGGGGTTTGACAGTTGGTGTAATGATGACTTGTTTGGAAGGTCCAAGGATTGGCTTGTAGAGCTTGGTGCGGCGCCTTGCTTGGCCTATTGGGATGCAAGTGTGTGAATCTCCTTTGTACTTGTGGGATGTATTATCCCCCACTTTTAGGGATAACTAAGAGATTATGTCTCAAGGCCCACAGGTCCTAGACATGGAGTACCGAGAGCCAGATCGACTTGAGCATGGCCCTGGAGGGCCCATCTTTTCTCCCTTTCAACGCCTCCACTTTGTCAGCAACAGTAGCATCCATCACCTTCGGCTTGGTCCTGTATCAAAGATGGTTCTTGCTCCATGAGGTAATGAGTCCGAGTCTCATGGTATGTGTCACTCTGATCCTCAAAACCTAAATATTTGCATTTAATTCCTTTTGTCTCTCTAACGAATGCTTGGATCTTATACTTGTCAACTTGACCATGTATGGGGGGGATGACAGGATGCCCTAGTAAGCCTGTGCCCATAGGTTTTGGTTTGCCACTTGGGGGATTTATGAAAAGTCATCGTTCGCTCCCCGTCATATTACCACTTTTTCATATTGCTTCCCGCTCATCTATCCCTTACATTTGTCCAGGCATTAGGTTGGCCAATCATTTAAGGGTTGCACCTTGCCTTGTGAGAAGAAGGGGCTAAAGGCCCAGAAGGTAAAAGCAAGCTGGCAAAAGATAAAAGCCTAAAAATAAACCTCGAGATGCTTTGCCCAGGGATCCCCGAGAAAGCAATAAAGAGCTTCTCAACAAGAAACAAGAGGGAACCATAAAAATAATAAAACAAGACCTAGTCAGAGGATAGGGGGTCTCATCACGAGCCAGCCTATTAGGTCCATCGGTACCTAGCAGTATGACACTACTAGCAGTTGGTTACCACACCAAGGTAGTGGCTCTTGGTTGCATGGCCAAGAGAAAGGGGGTCTCATCACGAGCCAGCCTTCTCATTTCTGTGAAAGTACTTGTGGATAACACTACTACCATTGGTCACCACGCCAGGCAGTGTCCCCTGATTAGTCTCTTGAAAGAAAAAAGAAATAAAGAAATAAGAATAAAATGGCATGAATGGGCTTGGAAACAATTGCATCCAGGACAGGTGCAGCTCGCCTTCTACAAAGCTACCTACAGGTAAAGCTTTCCATTTCCCTGCTTTCACTGCACCCCTTGTCAGGACATCCCTTATCCACCTCACCCACTTACATGACTTGGATTTAATCTTTTCCGGAAACATTCCTTTTCCAGTGGATACTAGCCCAATAGGACGCCCTGTCACTTTCCCCAAACTTGTATTGCAGACATGTATAATGTCTTTGAGCACTTAACTGAAGTAATAGGGATTTTATGCACATGTTTAATAATATTGATGATGAGATGTGATTGACATTGCTATGATCCCTGTCACTTATGAGCCCATGGAGGGCATCGTTGTTGATGTGCAGGATCATGCCCGACGGACAGGTACCACATTGGACAAGTACACATGGGAAGATGATCAATTCGGACCTCCATGGGGCTGAAGAGCCCATCAGATGGATGTTGAGACCCCAACAGGGGGCAGAGACAGGACAGAGGGGTTGGCACCGGAGAAGAGGACGTTCCACAGGGGCACTTGGGCAGAGCCTTGCCTAGGGGGGTTGAGCCCTCTGTTGAGATTTGTACCTTGGGAGGTGTTCCCCATGTGCTTTTGACCTCCTTAGCGGCACATGAGGGGAAAAGGACATGACACTGTACCTTGTACTTTGTGTCTATTTTCACTTTGACTTTGGTTAAAGTGAAATTTGGTCACTTTTGGGTAAAGTGAGTATTAAATCACTTTAGGGTGATTTTGGAGACATAAAGTGGACTTGGGAACCGCTTAAAAAGTGGGTTTATGATTTAGAGTTGATTGGGGAGATCTCATCCATTCCTTTTGGATTGATCTCAACCATTCCTCTTAGGTTTCCTTTGGAGTCTATGAGGGGCGCAAAGGAAGAAAGGAAGGCGCATTCTTCATGAGAGTTTGCTTGTTGGGAGAGGGACTCAAGCTATGGAGATGAGATAAGTTGCATGAGGTTTCTTGGAGGAGGTCACTTGCTTTCCCTGTGGGAAGCTTGGAAGCGACTGCTTCATTTATTTTCTTGGAGCTATTCTACTTCAGAGGGGCGCATTAGCTTGGCAGGTTGATTCATTCTTGGTATGATATCTAGCCATCAGAATTCAATGAGTTTAGTTGGAGAGTGAGGACATCTGCTTGAGCTTCATTCCTGCGGAAGGGTTTCAGATCTGGCATCACAGATAAGTTCTGGAGCAGTTTCAGTGGATTGGCGGTTTGCATGAGGGTGCACCATTGGTACTTATGCAGCTTGATGGAGACTTGTGTTTCAACTGTTGAGTTGTTATTGTATCATGTTCCATCATTTATTGTTTTTATTGTAACCCTTACTTGTTTTTTCCTCATATATACATTTAGATCTCATACTGGTTTTCCAGGGGTTTTGTCCAGGGGTCATGTTGATAAAAATCTGTGTCTACAAATGCATGCTATTAGTTCTGAGATCTGTTCATTATCAGCAGTTAAGCGATGTATTAGGTGTGTTATATTTATTTGAGTTGCATGTACTAATTTCCTATGGCAAAAGCGACATGCTAGAGCACCCAAATTGAAAATATAACCATAACAATCAGCTTGAAAGTTCATGGACTGGTGGCTGTTATAAAACAGCAAGAAACTAAAACAAAGGCGATTGAAAACTTAGAACCTTTGCTTGGTCAAAGACGGACCAAAGAAGGCAAGTTGATAGGACACAGGAATTTTCGCATGGTATCAGAGCTTCAGTGGATGATTTTTGGGATAGTTGGGACATCATATTAGTGGCTGCCATATACTTCTTTATGGCAGATTTTGAGGACAGCCATTGACTCTCGCCGATTGGTTGTTAGAGGGGCAGAAATTTTTTGAGGATTTTTGGGCAGTTTGGACATCTTGAGGTCGGTCTCTTTTTCACACCCTCTGCCCGGTAGAATTGAGGCTTCGATTTATTCTTTTTGTGACCTCTTTTCACACCAATTTTGTTAGGAGTGAGGTCGGTACGGTATCTCTTTTTCACACGTGTTGTGATTGAGGCAGTGTGTGTTCCTTGGCAGAGCAGCTTCAGTTGGGGATTGCAGATTGGCGGTGATGTCGGCATCTGGATCTCGCGAGTTGAGGGCGAGGGCTAGGCTGGGACTAGCAATTGAGGAGGAATTAGATGGAGTGGAAGGCGAGGATGATCTTAGATCTTGGAGGTTCATCTTGGAGGACCTCGAGGCTATGGGATATAGTCAAGGCGGGTGTTCCCCCCATTCCTGTCACTAAACCCGTCTTGGTGGCAGAGTTCCGGGGAAGAGGAACAACAGGGTGAAGAGGACTATTTCTGATGTAGTCAGGGATCACATTATACCCCATTTGTGGAAGGCACATACATATAGAGATGTGGAGCATCTTTATGCAAAGCTATATGAGAGCTCGAATGAGAGCGGGAAGATGGTTCTTCATGATCAACTTTCGGGGGGCACCATGCTCAAGGATGAGTGGTGACTCATTCTTAGAAGATACACTTTCGGATCCGAGGAGAGCGAGCTTGGAACCCGTCCCGTGACGTTGTTGAACCAACTCTTTGGTGAGGCAAGCTTTGATAACTTCACCAAACCGTGGGGTCCCAACATGCATTAGCATAGTTGCGAGGCCTTACTGCATGGGAGAGGATGTGGGATGACTTGATCCAGGAGGAAGTCGAGATTATGAAACCTCTGGCTATGATAAGATGAAGCTAGGCACTTTTCTATCCAAACACAAGGATTTAAAAATCAACCCAAGCGTCATCTTATTAGGTTAGTTCAAGTTGCTAGGGTTGGTTAGGCAGCTAGGTTAGTTAGGGTTTCAATTTAAAGTGTTTGAAATAGAGAGTTTAAGGAAAAACAAGCTCAAAGAGGTATCTCTAGACTAGTGCCTTGGAGTTAATGGAGTCAATTGAAGTGGAACTAATGGCTTGGAAGACTTAAACCTCTCCGAGGGACAAGAGGTTAGGGTTTGATAGGCGTTGCTATGGCAAGAGCCATCAAATCCTAAAACCCTAAGAGGGAAAAGACTTACTTGGGTGTAGCTAAGGCCCTAGGCCTAAGGCTTCTTCTTCTTTCCTTAAAGACTCCTTGTAAAAGCGGCTAGCTTATGGACACAAATCTATATGGCTCAAAAGTGTTGCTTAGATACAAGGCTTTCAAAACCCTAGAAGTAAACCCTAGATTCAAAACAAATTAGGCCTAGGACGCCTTTCTTTCTTCAATTTGTGCTCCAAAACTAACTCAAGATGAGAGGAAATTTAGTGTAGCTATGAAACAGGCTAAACCTTCTCAAATCAAAATGGCTATAAGCATCATGGGACATGGAAGCCACAACCCTACTTGTGTGTTGGCTCCCCTAGGGTTTCAAAAATTAAGCAAATAATAACAAGATAACAATGTATGCAAGATATTAAATCAACAGCCATTCATTCGAAGTTTTGATGAAAGAACACTTTAAACTCATGATGAAGCATAATCCATAACCTAGTTGTAAACCTTCCAATGATAAATAGCACCACATGCCAAAGAATAGTCCTCCAAAGGGTTCAAGCCTCACTCCAAAAGAGACCAAGAGAAACCAGAGACAAAGGCCTTTAGAAAGATCACTCTCCAAAGAGCAAGTTGTGTTATCTTAAAAATGAGAATAGCGTCCTCATTTATATGATCCTCATGACCTTTAATTAACAAAATAGGCCATGGAAGTCTTGACGACATGGGTGACTTAACATTATTCAATTAATTTGTCACTTTACATGCTAAAATGCCAAAAATGAGCTAATAATAGAGACGTCGGGGCCCTTTAGGGGAGACGTTGGCCTTTTCAAGGCATAATCATCATCCTGCAACCAGGGCGTTGTGGCCCCACAGAACCTAGCGACTGTTGAGTGTGTAAAACAAAGCCCAACATCGCGCCCTCTGCTCCGAGAGAGAAAGCGTCAGAGCTAGCCTAGGTGGCGTCCAATCCATCTGGATCCCAGCGTCCCATGCAAGGGGGCATTTTGATCCCCATAGGCTAGGTCTGCGCCCAAGCGTCGATGAGGGCGTCCTTCTTCTTATTTGTGCAAGGGCTCGTCACCAACCCTACATCCACGCCTCGCCATCCGACAACCGGTGATGGGCTCTTGACCCATGGAGGTAGAGCTAATCATCTCTAATGTGCACCGATCCCGGGTACACATTAAAGTGGGGCATGGTCCTCCACATCAAAGAATACGCCCTCGAGGGGCTCATGGATCCTAGACATCATGCCAATGTAAATCATATCTTATCATTAAATTTATCAAACATATGCATAAATCCCCTAACAAATCATCTAATAGCTCAAAGACATTACACAAACCCACTATACATGGTTTGAATGATCTTTTGAGGGAACTTTCCATTTCTATTGGGCTAATACCCATAAGTGATGGAAGGTTTTCCTCAAAGGATTATTCAAACCATGTGTAATGAGATGATATGGTTTTAGGGATGTCAGTCATAGTCAGACCAAGGGATGTTACAATGCATGGAGGTGCCTTTGTAGGAGGTGAGTTGTACCGTCATGGATGCATTTTTCCAAAGCCCTTATTTGCCTTATCTTTCTTTTATTGTTTTTTACTGCAAGCCTTGGCGAAGAGAGGGACACTTACCTTGGCTTGGTGGCGGAGAAATTTCGGCAATTACCCACTAGTGTCTTCAGCGAGGCTGGGAGGTTGCGGCTCGTGATGAACCCCCCTTCCTTTGGCCATGCAACCAAAGGAGTCCAACGCCACAGTTTTGGTGACGAGATAATTGGCAATGTCATCTTAGCCTAAATACCTATGAACATAATGGGCATTTCATTGTGAGACCTCCCATCCTCTTGGTTAGATCTTGCATTTATTTATTTCATTTTTTCTTAGGGTCCCTTAGTTTCTTATCGAGAGGCTTTTATTGCCTTCACCGGGGATCCCACAGTGACATCTCTAGGTTTTATTTTCCTACTTAATGGCTTTTATCTTTTAACATTTGCTTTACCCTCCACAGGCCTTTAGCCCCTTTTTTTCCCACAAGACAAGATGTACCACGGAAGGTCGTCCTAATGGCTAGACTAGGGGAATGGGATGGATGAAGCGGGGTATAAGATGAAAGCGTGATAATATGAGGGGGGCTTGATTTGATGGCTCGCAAACCCCCTTGAGGTAGCTAACCAAAACCCATGAATACCAGAGCACGCTAAGTTGCCCCATCAATCACCCCAACAATGGTCAAGAGGATTAGTGTGTAAGATCAGCGAGTCATCGAAATGAAGAAGAGGAAACAAAATGCATATATAAGAAGGTTATAATGATCAAATACGACACATACCATGATACCGGACCAATTACCTCATGGAGCAAGAGTCATTTCCAATGCAAGTCGGGCGGTAGTGATGGAAAGGCTGATAGAGTCCTTTCCGATGCAAGTCCAGGCCGGTAGTGATGGAAGCTGGTACTGCTGACAGGACAAAACTGGCTGAGAAGAAGAAAGATGGGCCCTCCAGGGCCATGCTCAAAGTCGCTCCTGCTCTCGGTACTCCATGTCTAGGACCATGTGGGCCTCGAGACATGATCTCCTAGTTATCCCTAGATATCGGGGATAACAGGCATCAAAAACATATCGTCGTACTTGTTCTTGGTATTCTTCTATCACAAACAATATCACAATATCCATGAGCCTCATTTAGCTATATTTATGATCCATCTCCACCACCACGTGTCTAGCTCCTCGAGTCATTCTTGTCCCATGACAAGAATCATGACCTCATCGAAGCCACATTCACCTCATAGTTGATCCTCCCATAGGATCACTCCGTGAATGCATTTAGCTCGATGTTATCGGACAGGTGTATCTAGCACCTCCGGTCGTTCTTGTCCCATGACAAGAATTATGACCACATCGGAGCCACAAACACCTCATGGTGATCCTCTCATAGGATCACTCCATGAATGCATTTAGCTCGATGCTATCGGACACGTGGAATTGTACCTTAAGCACCTCGAGTCTTCAGTCCGTCGAAGACTACGTCGGGGCACATCTACTCTGGATGTAGATGTTCCCTATCTCCCCTCGTCTGCAGCCCAATTCCTGTGGAGATAGAGTCGGCCCGATGCTTATCGGGGCTACTCGCCTACTCGTGAGAGTTTAAAGGCCCGATGCAATTCACACATAGGAGATCTAGCAGCAACTCAAATCTTCAGTCAGTCGAAGATTACATCTGGGCCTATTCCCACATGATAAAGTCCCTCTGATCAATCTTGGAATATCGACACAATGCTTCAATGATCAATACTCCCCCAGGGAAACATTTGCATTCCTGCCAAGCTTGTCCCAGACAGAGGCTTAGTGCAAATGTCAGCGATCTACTCATTTGTGGATAAGTGATGGAGCCTCACTGCTCCTTCCTACACCATGTCTCTGATGAAGTCCTGCAATATCCTTCATCTCAAATTATGAAGTCAACTCCTTCTATCTGAGAGAATCCTTGGACCACGCTTTTGTCTGATGCATGCCCCTTTGCGTCCTGCAAAGTGTCACGAAACCGAGTTGGCTTCGTCCTAATCAATGACTCTCTTTGAAGTCTGACTCCCTCTGAGTCCTTTCAACTGTTGCTTTTTTGTGGTAACCTTCCTGGAATACGTGGGATAACCTACCCAAAACAGAAACAACAAGAGCAAAAATATTTCCAATATAATAGCATTTTGTATAAGAACATATCAATTTCATGGTAATTCGTTATAATATTACCAAGGTGTCCTGCCTGAGAACAAGAAATATCTCCTAGAGGAGATGTTAGTTCATATTGCAATTAAGTACAATAAGCATTTATATTAATAGTACATGCTACTAAGTATTCATTTGTTCCTAGCATTAATAAAATATAAAGGATTGCAATACTCACTTAAGCAGCAATAATAAAAATATCAAACCTGATATGCAAACCTAGAGTCTGGCTATTGTTCTGCTTGAGTTGCTTTTCTTCTGAGACAAGTATTATTTCCAACCTGGGGAGTGTGTTGTTCCTCTGAATGTATTGGATCTCAGATCCCTCTGGATCTACTATTGTTACTTGGAAAAGAGATCCCTTCTCCTGCAAACAGCCTCAAGATAGTGATACAGTTTAAACATATACAAGTACATACCTTCGGCAGCAACAGCACCGTCCAGCAACAATGACAAGCCATGACGAACCTTAAAATTTTAAAGTGCTCCAACTTGCAATCTCGAGGTAGTTGTAGATGCGCTCGGGTGAGGCGCACTAGGACAACCAAAAATCAGTCCCAATACTTCACAGAATCTTTTAATGCAACTGGTACTACAACTGGAACTGCAACTGGCACTGTAATTGGCACTGCAACTGGCACGAAGAAACTGGCACTTCAACTGCAATTGTGCTACAACGAGCTTGACAGAGAGCTATGGATCTACCTTCCAATGGTTAGACTCTTTTGAAGGTGGAGTGGGCCCATAACCTATTAGAATAATGTAGATGTGTTTGTTTCACCATAGACGATGCTACACCATTGTCACCCAACCATAGGCACAAAGCCACCCCCGAGCACCTTAACCTTTGAAAGAAAGAATGATTCTGAGAAGCCACACCAGAACCAACAGATGACCAAGAGAGCACACCTTCTCCAAGGGTAGCACACAAGAGAAAGTACCAGAAAGACTGAACAAGAGAAAACCATACAACTGCAGTTGTCGCTGCTCCTCCAAACTTGCGCACTACTTTTGGTTTCCTGAGTGAGAGTGAGTGAGTGAACAAATGAGCCAAGACGCTCTCTATTTATAGTGGTTCTAGTCATTAGTCTGGGCCAACTTGTCTTCCTAGAGGATAATATCTTAATATTATATATTTTGTTGAGCCGACATGTCTTCTAGGGTTTTGCACACATCTGTTTAGGGTTTCTCTTGCTTCTAGAATATTCTATTCTAGTCAAAGGTTACATATGGAGGTTAATACCTCTTGCAGCTACCATAATATCAACAGTCTTTACATCCATCTGATGTATCCTCCAACTCGTCTCTATCGTTATGGAAATAATACTCTGAATGGAAGTGTATCTCGTAATTGGTGCGAATGTCTCATCGTAGTCGACTCCCTCTATCTGAGAGAATACTCTCACCACAAACTGGGCCTTATGTTTCTCTATGCTGCCATCTGCAGCATACTTGGTCTTATACAACCATCTGGAAGTCACAATTGACTTCCCCACTAGCCTTGGCACCACCTCCCATACGTCAATTGCGCATAATGGAGTCATACTCCTCCAGCATGGCCTCTCTCCAAACCTGTTGGTCAAATGCCTACGCAAATGTCGTGGGCTCTGAATATGTGATGCTCGTCACCATCGCCAAGTAGAACCCAAGCCTCTCTAGTGCTCTGCTCTCTCTGACCAATCTCTTGGGCTCTCCAACATTCTAGTTGGCTTCCTTCAGGGTCTCCTAAAACCATCTCGGTTTCCTCTTCCCTGGAGTAACCAAAGGAGAAGTAATATCTCCGCGCCCAAGAGGATTTTGTGTGCAAGGGTTTTTGGTGCACTCGACGCATGAGGTTGTGCCCTCTTTGAAACATCAACCTAAGTCTCTGGGACCTCCTCAATACTATCTCTCGACTCGAAAGACCCCCTGAAAACTCTACCCTCCTCGAATCTAACATCTCTGGTCACCACCACTTTCTGTTGTGATGAAATGTAGATCTGATAGGCCTTTGAGACCTCTGAGTAACCAACTAAGATCGCCTGCTGGGTTGTGGGGTCTAGCTTTTGTTGATTTGTGTACCTTGGGAGGTGTTCCCCATGTGTTTTCCCTCCTTAGCACATGTGGGAAAGTCATTTGGCACTTTGTCCTAAGTACTTTATGTCTATTTGTACTTTGACATTGGTTAAAGTACATTATGTCACTTTTT
>SNQJ01S0140398.1:0-25057 GCA_010110895.2 Picea sitchensis | reverse complement strand
CAGGAACCAAAAATAGGCTCAATAATGCAAGCAGGATGATGGAATGCAATTGCAACTTAACTCCAAAGAATGTACTTTTTTGTAGTTTTAGTCCCCTAGGCCCGAAAAAGTATAAAATAATACCCAGGAGAACTCTTCTAGCCAATGGTGACTAGAGTATTCATTTTTCGTAAGTAGTCTACTTGGTCCGAAAAAGGGTTAAACTTACACCAAATAGACATCCTTTCAAAGCCATTTAACGAGTGTGAAAGAGACAAGTTCACTCGACAATATTTTTCGTTTTTTAGAGAGTAAAAAAAGAGCTTAACTAAGACTCGGGGAGAGTCCCATAGGTAAAGGTCAGAATGCTTGTGAGTAAGAATATGGGGTTCGAACGCAAATTCATACTGGAACTATAAGGGACTCTCGGTCCTATGGAATAACTTCTGCATGGGCACCAAATGGCACAAAGGTTCTAACTAGGGCACCCATGTTTGGTAAGCCTCTACCACTTAGTAACGACACTTCTAGTAGCAATAAGAAGGTTTTGTGTTGCTAATAAATGGGTTCATACCTAAAGCATATGGATCACAGTTATAGGAAAATGAAAGAGTGCAAAAATGGAGTGACAACGTATCCTATATGTTGGTGAAAGAAAATACATGCCAAAGGCACAAACATATGGTATGATGCTAGAACCCGCAAAAATCCAGGACAAAACCACCAAAACCAATTATTTCCACTATACAAGGTAAAAAAATAGCATAAACTATATAGAGTGGGTAATTTTTTTTTATTAATAGTAAAAATAGACCATTTTACCATACCATTTGATGTTTTCACCCACATAGTACATTTTAGTCCATTTTCCCCTCGATCTTCAAGTGTCGATTGAGGGAGATACGATCAATGGAATTAGTAACCGTCTGGACCAAGTAAGTTCCCATCCCTTTTACTTCAATTTCATTGGTTTGAATTTCAATTTTAGGCCCAAATATTTTAGTATTAGAGGGCGCAAAATGTGAATTAGGGCGTACATAGGTGATAGTTCATCGGGTCGCGTATACACACCCATATACGCTAGCAAAGCAAAGATTGCCCACGTATATGCAACCCTATACGTGATTGTTACCATGTTAGCCCACGCACAAGTCCGTGAATACTTTTTGACAAGATTTAACTAAAAAAAAATACTTTTCCTTTGCAGTATGGTGCTTGAATGGAGGGAGAGGGAGCATGAAGAGATATATTCAACAGTGGAAAGGGATGGAAGGGCCCAACAAGATTTAAAAATATGTGGCCTTTATTAATTTTGGGCTCTCAAAGGAATGAGGGCTCAAGTGAGGTTACTCCAGATGCTCATAAACTACTAGGATTCAGAGACAAAGGCCTTCAATATCGATGGGAAACCATTGAGGATTGAAGTGGACGACATATATTTTATCACAGGATTGTCTCGCCGGGGTGAGGTAGTGAATATCAAGGCCAAGCGGGATAGGGGTGGTATGACCATGGAGGAGTACATTACCACCCATTGTGTTGCAGGCATAGATAAAGTAGGGAGCCAACTCCCAATTAGGGCAATCGAGAAATTGAGATTAAATATCATTGTACTTGTTCTTACATGGATATTGGGGTCGGACTCGTTGCACCCAACATCAATGCCACTCATGTTCTATGCGATGGATTGTTTAAGACCCATTGTTTATGACTGGTGTACCTCACTGCTGACTAACATGAAGACCTAACTGATGGATTGCAAACAAGGGCATAAGAGAAACTTCGGATTTGCATCCATTCTGTGTAGTTTTTTCTTTGAGTGGGTTCTAGGCATAAGCCCTAGAGTAGAGATCATTCCATGTGGATAACGTGATCCATCCATGTCACGATGGACCGATGTGAAGAGGCATCTAGGAGGTGGTAGGGTGCCAACCCCCTACAATTATGAGTTCTTTTTCTGGTAGTGTCGACAGGTCATAGCCATTGATGACTATTCTTATGCTGGGATCGACTACAGAGGAGATCTGGATATGGTGTAGATGCCATGGTCATATATATACCAACCATATATGTATTTTGAGGGTGTGAGCCCCATTTTGTACTATGACATCATATTTTTTGAAAAGATGAAATATAAAATTTTGGTCTTCGACTTTACTTATATATGTTACACTATTTACATGCATGAATGTGTTTTCTTTTCTTAGTTATGTGACAAATTCCAATATAAAACATAACTAGCATATGCATCAGATACATGATTAAACTTCTAGGTATGTGATTATAGTTATAGCAAGATTTGTCTCACCATTGCTATCTTGCACAAAGGGCCTTTTCCCATTTCCCTATGTAGACTTTTTATCCCTTTTTGATGAATCCAGAGCTAAAAAACATACATTTTTCCACATATACATTGTCTAACTGCTATGCAAGATGCATATACGCTTGCTGCTCCATTACAGGTCACGTATATCAAGATTTGTGCCAAAAACTACAAAATGAGGTCGAGTTTCCATGTCACGACAAAAGATCTCTGATCCTTGGCCTTCCATGTACTGGAAACGTTCCAACTCGGCCCTTCAGTTGCATTCTGGAGGCTATAAGAGCACAATTTTGAACTATAGAAAAGGAGGAGAAAACATTCAACTTTAAGAGCAAAGTTACTCTGGAGAAATTACTTCATATTGAGTTTGCATCCCTTTGTCCCTTAAGTCTAAACACAATGTTCAACCCCCAAGCTCTTCCCTTATTATTGAGAGGACCTCTTTGCGTCTTTCTCATGAGATTTCCTTTGGTGGAGGATTAAAGTGGTGGGGACCCAGTTGGAAGGAACTTGGTTTCTTGGGTTCGAACCGTGCCGACACGAAATTCTATAATGTTGACACTTTTGTTGATAAATTATTAATAGAAATACTCCTTTTCCGTCCTATTGATATCTTGCAAATATATGATTATTATCCATGGGCATGTTTGTAATGTTTATTAATGGATTATGCTATATGATGTGCTAATCCCTTTTATATCATCACTATATACTTTCTTTTCTTGTTTGTTGATAACTTCTCGTAGGTATAAAGCTTTGGGTCAAAGTGCTTAATGGTGGAACATCATCAAACGTTGGATTGAGGTAGGCCTCTTTCTTGTATTGCACATTAGTCTATATAGCATATGTTGGAATTGAGTTGATTTCTGCAGTCATACCTGTTTGTTGTGGTTTACCCTTGGCCATAGAGAGTTTTTCCCTTGTAACAGAAATGGCGACTTCACTGGGGACAAATCTTCCTTCTAAGGGTTGAAGTACTTTTTCTTCTTACGTTGCTCTTTTTCCTTTGTGTTTCTTGTCGTATCACTGCTTGACAGATCCTATTCACTCCGAGTCTGAGTTTTCAGCCTTTTACCCTTGCTTGGCCTTGTTTTAAAGCATATACACCCTTTTTTCCTTGACAGTCGCATATACACGCTTGCTGTCTCATTGCAAGAAGCGTATATACGCTCTGTTCTCCTGAACAGTCGTGTATACCACTTCCCCTTGCTTGTTTTCTTGGTTGAGTCACTGTTGGGTAGGATTTAAAGATTGTTGAGCCTTCTTAGATCTCTGTAGTGTCTATTGAGATTATCTGGGATGATAGGAAGCCTGTTTGGAGTTGATTTTTTGGGCATAGTCTTTTTCTTTGTTTTCTATTTTAATTTGTCCTTGGCTTCTGGGTTGTTTGCTTGGCTGCCTGATATTCTGCTTGAGTTACTACTTTTATACACAATAGATTTCATCTGTCAAGTTGCTTATCAATCCATGCATTTTCTTTTTAGAATATTGAAAATACAAAAAAATAGGCATTTTTCATTGGTTGGCATTTTTGTCTTTGAATTTTTATCATTATCTTAGCACATTTAGCGAAAGATCGTATTTTACTTCTGAATTGCAAATTTGAAATTGAATACTACACTATTTTTATTAGCATATCATTCATTGAAAAGTTAAAGATAGACTTTGCATTATATCCATATTTATTTTTTGGCAGAGTCATCACACCATGAGTTTCACTTCCATACCTTTTTGAGTAACCACGACCAATAAAATTTATGCTTTAACTAAAATTGATTAGTCATGATTTTATTTTTAAGGTGCACAAACTAGCTTAAGATTTAGTGCCTTGGAATATGATTTTGTGAGTAAACTTCTCCAAGGAAATTAAATCGACATATGTGTCTGAAATAGGGAATTGAAAAGTCCATTGTATAATTGGTAATATCAGGAGGCTCTGCTAACACCAGAGTTAATCACGAGGTCGCACAAAGTTAGTTGAAGGGATAACCCCTGGATACTCACCTAGCGTCAGAGATATTTTTGTGGATTTATTTGTATTTGGGGATCTTGCTAGTGCCCATACCTCTGTGAGAGGCGATGCTTTCAAGGTTTCGAGCTTTGCTACCCTTCCCATACGGTGATCCGGACTTACAACTGCTCGCCTATGCATCGGTTATACAGTGGTTTATTAGTTGCTTGATTTAGGTATCTAATAGGTTACTTGCAGGGGTTATTTTGCTTGTACCCTGAGTTAGATAAGGGTCAGACAACACACAAACTTTATGAAGGATTACCTCTCCGGGGGGATCTGACTGACTGGTTGTTAATCCCACGAGGGCCCTTATAACTGATTCTGTTACCTCCAAACTTTAGCTGGGATTCCCAGGTCCCTCTTGGACAAGACATACCTTCTTTAGAGAGGGAGGCCACTCAACCACTTTAGCCCGTTTGCATGCATATTGGTCGTTTGAATTTTTGGTATGCTCTTTGACTACTAGTTGGCCATAGAATACATTTTTATTTCTGGAAGTCATAAGTCATCGTGGAGTCAAACCAACTTCCTCACAGGTCCCGTCGGTTGTTACAGTTACCATCGGTTTTTGAGTCCTTGCCTTCTAAAAGGCGTAGAGTTATCAGTAGTGGTACACACACATCCACTTTTCAGACTTGTGATCCCACAAGGATGAGTACCAAGTCTAGCCTTCAGAACACTAGGATTTCTTCAACTCCTAATCCCACTATAATTAATGGCACTCCTTTGACACCTGCAACCGCTACAGTTGTAGTGTCAGAGGCTTACACCGATACTATGGCTCAGCCTGTAGTTAATGCTTCATCTCTTGCCTCAAACCCTTTTGGGGGTTTTGGCCACTTGTCAAGTTACAATGTTCAGACCATCCCCATGGTTTCTAGTCCATTTTCTTATGGTATGCCTAACTTCACCTTGCAGTTTTCAACTGCCATCTCAGCTGCTGGCCATAATGCTAGCCTTGGACTTGGGGGCACTACACCTCCTTACACTCCTTCCCCATTTGGTGGTTCTCATATTCCCCAAGCGAACCCTAATGTAGGGAGTGTCCCTATTCTTAACCACGGGTCTAATCCTTCCATGGCTGGATGGAACAACCCAGCTGGCAGACAAGTTTCGCCCTATATCCCTATCCCCTCGGTGCCAATTCCGACCAACACTTTTGGCATGATGAATCCACTTCAATCCTCCGGTTCCGACCTGGAGGAGGTCAGTCTTACACTTTGGGCACTCCCCAACCTAGATCTAATCCAGTTGGAGGTAGTTTTAACAACTCTCAGCTTGGATCTAATCCAACTGGGGGAAATTTTCATAACCCTTATCAGAACATTCTTGCTGGAATGATGCCCAATCCATCTTTTACGAATCAGCCCGAAGGAGGGTCTTATAATTTTGGACAAGGTTTTGGTTCTCACCAGAATCCTGGATGGAACGCAGTGCCTAACACACAATCTTTCGCGGGAGGATGGGGTCAGGTGTCGCAAACCCGTATTCCCTTTCTGGCCACGCTTAATCTACCAGATTTGTCTAAACTAATGAATGACTCGGTGAGTCATGACCCCACATGGCTCCTTGTCCCTACCAAACTTCCATTAGACATTCCAAAGTTTGAAGGTAAGAATGGCGAAGACCCTGGTGATCACATCACTACTTTTCACCTTTGGTGCTCATCGAATTCTTTGAACCATGATTCTATTAGGTTACGATTTTTTCAGTGCACTCTCATTGGAGTGGCGTCACAATGGTACATTGAGCTACCTAGGGGGACATATGGGTCATTCCATCAGTTGGTGCTAGCCTTTCTCAACCACTTTCAACTGCCCATTTGTTATGATGCTGGCCTTGAACTTTTGTCAACTTTACGCCAGGGTACCGACACTCACATATTAGACCATATCCAGGAATGGCGTAGGTGAAGGCGGTTGGTTAAGACTTCTATACCCCCAACCTTTCTTCTAGAATGGTTCCTAAATTCTTTACACACTCCTATTTCAAAGGACGTTTCTACTTCCAGGGTCTTCAGCGAGGAAGAAGTTATCCTTAGAGCCCAACAATTTGATTTGATATATGCTTAGTCTAGGATGTTATACCACCTTCTTCCAAACGCACAACAGACAAATCATGATCCTAGACAAACTCTCGAACCTCATGCCTATGGCATTGTAGGGTCCGCCAATGTAAAATCCACAGACTCGGTAACGAAGTCTGTTGGAGGGCCAACCTCATCTGGATCCGCCAAACCCACCCTATCGATGGATGTACATTCCGTGCAATCGTCGAAGAACCCAAATGGTGACCATCGACCAGATGGGAATAAAAGGAAAGGTCGAAATAATCGTAAGGGTGGGAAGAATAATAATAATAAACCCAAGGAAAAAGATAATAATGGGAAACAAAATGATAATGCTGGAGAGGGCAGGAAAGAGAAGCGTAAGGTGAAGTTTCCTTGTAAACTTTGTATCAATGACCACCTTACCCACTTGTGCCCCAAACTTGCGGAGGCTGTGAGGCTTTTAAATCTATCGCCCGCTATGTTGATGAATCCATTCCCACACAACCAACACTTAGCCTCGAGTTCTTCGAGCACCGGAAATGCGCCTAGTGGAAGTGAAAACCCATCGTCGCAAGCTGGCGATCGTGTTTTCATCAATATGGTTGACGCAAAAATTGATATAACCACCCACTCTCGATATTATAGCTCTTCAAAAGCTAGTACCAGCCTAGAAGCTCCTCCTCCACCCCTAGAGATGAACTTACAGATCGAGAAACCAGAGCTACTGCCTCATATTCCTAAAGGAGTACTCAAGCACTCTACCCACAACCCTAATGCTAGAGCCACCCAGAACTACTCTATTGTTGAAGATCTCGGCCAAACCCCTTGTGTTATGTCAGCTTTGGAGGTACTCCAGACGTGTCCATCACAGAGGAATGCCTTACTCTCTGCCTTAGAAGCTCTAGAGCCTAGTGGCTCGAAAGTCATCAAGTTTGATGTCACAGACATGAAGCCTCACTTACCCTACCATGTGGATTTTCAAATCCACGTGGAGTATTCCAAGTATACTATCAAACGAGCAGTCGTTGATGAAGGTGTTGCCACTTGCGTGATGTCCCTAGTCTGTTGGAAAGCTATCAGTTCTCTGACCATTTCCAAGTCGTCAAACATGTTGACTGCATTTGACAGTCATTCCTTCTGCCCTCATGGTATTCTCCCCGCCTTTCCGGTCCAGTTAGGTGGGAAGATGGTAGAGGTGGAAGTAGGGGTAGTTGATGCACCTCTCGATTATAACTTGTCACTAGGTCACAATTGGACCTATGCTATGGTCGTTGTCATATCATCTGTTTTCTGTGTACTTTGTTTTCCTCATCAGGGGGAGATCGTGATGATCGACCAGTTATCCTTTGCGTACTCTAGTCCTAACACATTTGTTGGACCGTCTATCCCTATGATCGACAATTCTCAGCTGGAAACTGAGAATATTGTGTCGGAATGTATTCTTCCCTCATGGGTACTTTCGACTTCTCGACACAGATGCACCACATTTACGCCATGTCTAGTAGGCCTGCTTCAGCAGAGAGGTCCATTCCTTTCCGCACTTCCTATTTTAGTGATCCTTGGACTCTACCTTCTCTGTCTTCATCGATTGAAGGTCAGTCACATGCTGGCATGGCTATGCCACTATCGGTAGTGGAGATTGCATATCAAGCTATCCTTGACTCTTCCGTCGATCCCGATCCTGTTACCTCACAGACCGACGAGGAGGATCCCGTTCTTAGGCCTGTATGGGCCACTTCATTATCTTGTTCATATGATTTCTTAGATGAGACTTTGCCTTCGGATGAAGCCATCCTTGAAGCCATGAATGTTTCCAAGAGACCTTGGGACGATATGCATCATTGATCTTATTTTCTCCCAAGTCTTGAAAGAATCGAACAAGATGATTTTCGGTCTACCTTGAGTGAGATAGTCGGTCACGCCGTAGTTCCACTTGATACGCTTGGTATTTATGTCGAAGGAAATATGGCAAGTATTTATCCTACCATCTAGATTGACATCTCTCATACCCCTGGAAAAATTGAGAACGTAAATATAGGTGCGGATTGTTCGCCAGAAAAGATTCTGATCTACACCAACCTCTTCAAAGAATTTTGAGATGTATTCGCTTGGTCATATGAAGAGATCTTAGGGATCGAACCTCATATTGTTGAACATGAAATTAGAACTTATCTGGATGCTAAACCTGTTCGACAACATCTTAGAGTTGTTAATCCTAGGAAGTTCCCCACTATTAAGGTAGAGGTGGAGAAGCTACTTAATGCCGACTTCATCTACCTGGTTCCCTTGACCGAATGGGTATCCAACCCCATTCCTATGAATAAAAAGAAAGGAACCATCCGTGTGTGTATGGACTTTCGCGACCTAAATAAATCTTGTCCTAAATATAACTTCCCCATGCCTTTCATTGATCAGATTCTCGATGAGTGTGCAGGAAGCGAAATATTTTCCTTTATGGATGGATTTTCAGGATATAACCAAATCCATATCAAACCTAAGGAACAACACAAGACGACATTTATATGTCCTTGCTGTAATTTTGCATATCGAAAAATGCCTTTCGGCCTGAAAAATGCCGGAGCAACCTTCCAACACGCCATGACTTTCTCTTTTCACGATCTCAAGCATATAGTTGAAGCTTACGTCGATGATCTTGTTGCTCACTCTCGCAAGAGAATGGATCATGTCAGACACCTTTGGCTGGTTTTTGAAAGATGTCGTTACTACAGAATCCGGTTAAACCCTCACAAATGCATCTTTTGCGTTAGTTCTGGTCGTCTCTTAGGATTTTTAGTTTCCGAGACTGGGATCATGGTATATCCTCTTAAGGTTGAGGCAATACTTCAATTGCCTCCCCCGCTCACAATTATACAACTTCAAGGTTTACAGGGGAAAGCTAACTTTCTACGTTGGTTTATAGTGAATTCTACCAATATCACTAAGGGTTTCATGCGCTACTGAAGAAAGACACCCCGTTTATCTGGGATGAGCGAGCCCAGGAGTCTTTCGATGCCTTAAAGAAAGACTTGGTATCGACTCCTCTGCTGAAATATCCTAATTACAATAGAGATTACTTGTTATATATTGTCACGTCCAAAGAGGCGATTGGTATGGTTCTAGTTCAGGAGGATGATAAGCTCCATGAGCACGTCATCTACTATCTCAGTCGAAATTTAGTCGGTCCTTATCTTAATTACTCTCACGTCGAAAAGCTAGCTTTGGCTGTCGTTCACGCAGTCCAACTTTTATGACACTATATATTTATTTGAAAAACTACTGTAATCACTAATGTTAATCCATTTCAATACGTCCTCACTAGGTGTATCATAGGTGGGAAATATAATAAATGGATTGTCATCTTACAAGAATTTGATCTCAACTTTGCTTCAACCAAGTCCAAGAAGTCACTAGTTTTTGCAAAATTAATATCCGATTTCCCACGATTAGACGAGGAGGTCATCCATGTCAATTCGTTTGCAGACGAACACATTTTTCTTGTCTCGTCGTCTGACCCCTGGTATGGAGACATTGTTTTATATCTTCAAACCTTGAAGTTCTCTCAACATCTCTCGCAAGATGATCGACAACGAGTTAGATACCAAGCCAAAAATTATACCATCGTCGGCGATACAAAGTATCGCCGAGGAATAGATAGTATCTTACGGCGTTTCTTAACTCCCAAGGAAACCGAGTTAGTCCTAAATGACTGCCACAAAGGGGCTTGTGGTGGTCACCTATTCGGGCTTGCGACAACCCAAAAAATTCTACAAGCCAGTTACTTCTAGCCCACCATATGTAAAGATTGCATTGAAGTGATTAAGAAGTGTCACCCTTGCCAGGTGTTCACTCAGAAAATGCGCTTGCACCCAGCCCCTCTTCACCCAATCATTATTGTCGGTCCCTTCACTAAGTGGGGAGTAGATTTCATCGATTGCAACCCAACTTCGGCTAGGGGGAATCAACACATCATCGTGGCTGTCGACTATTTTACCAAGTGGGCCGAAGCCATGCCTAATGTAAAATCCGATGGGAAGACTGCAGCCTTCTTCGTGTTCAACCAAATTATCGCCTGGTTCGGTATCCCGAGTGAGATTGTCACTGATCATGGCAGTCGCTTTCAGAATGAAATGATGGTAGATCTAGCATCCAAGCTGGGGTTTAAACATGGTCACTCATCTCCTTATTACCCTAGGTAAATGGGCAAGTAGAGGCCGTCAACAAGTCTCTCAAGACCATCTTGCAAAAAACTGTCAGTCAGAGTAATTCCAATTGGCACATCATGTTGTATCCTGCACTTTGGGCATACCGAACCTCGGTTAAGACTGCCACCGGTTTTTCCCCTTTCCAGTTAATGCATGGTGTGGAGTCAATACTTCCCATTGAATGTGAAATCCCTTCTCTTAAATTGGCAGTCGAGCTTCTACCTGACACTTCAGATTTAGAGCGACGTCTGGTGCACCTAGAGAGTCTTGATGAGTAGCGTCGAGACACCTTTACGGCTATCGAGGCAAAAAAAAAATGTGTCAAGGTTCAGTATGACAATTATGTCTGTCCTTGGTTGTATACCGAGGGTGACTAGGTCGTTTTGTATGACCAAGCTAAAGAACCACTAGGGGCAGGCAAGTTTAAACACATGTGGCATGGTCCTTATATCGTGCGATGTGTTCTAGAAAAAGGAGCCTATGAATTGGAAGATTATGAAGGGAAGAAATTGGCCGAGCCCAAAAATGGGCTCTACCTGAAAAGGTATTACGCTTGAGCCCTGGGCTTGAGCGAAACCCTTTGTATACTAATGTAAATTTAGTGTATATACATCTTTTTTCTTTTTTGTCTTCGGCTTGCTTATCGAGTTTTCCCTTTTGGTTGGCAGATGTCAATGGAGTCTTCGATCTACCGAGGATTCACAAACAGAGCCAATCATCATACACAGAACTTGGCTTCCTCTACTTGGGTGATTTACTCACTCGAGGGTCTACTGGTGTCTTCAGGTGGCGTATGCCTAGGGACATCCATGAACAATGTGGCCGAATATAGCGTCGTCATAGAACTTTTGTGTGATACTATCTCACATGGTATTCACTCTCTAGAGATTTGCCTGGATTCTCAGTTAGTCGTATGTCAGTTGAACGGTCATTATTGTGTTCGTGATCCGACGTTCCTCCGTCGATTCCTATGGGTACATCTTTTAGAACGACAATTTGATTTTATTACATACTTTCACCTTCCTAGAAGTTCTAATCATGTATCTAATGCCTACGCTAATTATGTTTTAGATTGGCATTTGTCACATTAATAAAGCAAAGAAGACCATTAAATAAATATACACATTGTAAGATATGAGTAAAGTTGAAGATCCCTCTTTATATATTTCCAAAAAATATGGTGTTTATATTACAAAATTGGGGCTAAAACCCTCAAAATATATATACAGTAGATATACATGTCCCATGACATATATGCCTATGGCACCAGATGTGTATCATGATAGAAAACCATGACATTTGTGAGACGCCGGAAGAGTCATACCCATGCTCTAGGTACACCGACAACCTACCGTTGCATGGCTTCAGGTAGATCCTCCACCTAAACCATAGGAATCCTCTGTGTCAGATGAGACAGGTTACCCTACACGTTCTATAGGACTCTCTCTGCTTCTCCTCCCACTGCCTCATCTCCCCGGTACCTCTACCTATGTCATAGAAATCCCTCTGGCCGTTGCGGACCCACATCTACAATCACACAAGTATCAAATTAATAACACCATCCAAAAATATTTCTTTTTCTCTTCAATACAAAAAATACAAAAAAATGAATTATATAAAAACTTTTTACCTATGGCGTCGTAGGCGGCTCCTGGTGGAAGCGGCATATTAGGATCTCCTCTAAAATCGATTCCCACATAGGGATAGTCGTCTAGAGATATGATTTGTCTTTTCCACCAGAATAAAAAATCATCATTGTAGGGTGTCACCACCCTACCTCCCCCCTGTCATTTCATGACCTCGATCCATCACGCCATAGCCAGATCACGTGGTCCTCTAGGAATGATATCCACTCTAGGTCCTAGACCTGGGACTCACTCGAAAAAGAAGCTGCAAAGGATAGAGGCAAACCCAAAGTTTCGTTTCTCCCCCTTCTTGCACTCTGTCAACTGACCTTTCATGTTGGTCAGCAGTGAGGTACACCAATCGTAGACGGTGGGTCTCGAACACTCCAGTGCATAAAACATAAGTGGTATCGATGCTTGATGCAACGAGGCCGATCCTATGATCCTGGTAAGCACGAGCACAATAATCTTCAGGCTGAGGTTACCTATATCCCGGATAGGGATTTGACTTCCCACCATGGGAGTCCCTACAACACAGTGGGCCTCGATGTATTCTTCGACCTTCATCCCACTCCCTGCCCCACGTGACTTGAGGTCCACAACCTCTCCTCGGTGTGAAAGTTCGGTCAAGAAGTAGATGTCCTATACTTTGATCCTTAATGGTTTTCCATCAAGGATAAAGCTCTCGCTATCTGGATCCCAATATCCCACCAACATTTCCAACAACCTCACTTGGGTCCTCATTCCTTTGAGAGCCCAAAACTTGTATAAACCACATATTTTTAAAGCCACTTGACCCACCAGATATCGATCCACTGCTGCATATACCTTCTCATTCTCTCGCTCTCTCCATTCCAACACCATCCTGCAAAAAACCAAATCATTTTTGAGTTAGAAACATCTTTTTTTGCTATTTGTGCACGTATACGCTATTTATTTACAAACAATCACGGGTAGGGCCTGATATACACCCCCTGTAGTTCACACAGGGGCGTATAACTAGTCGTATACGCGACCTATTTAGAGAAACCCGCGTATACCGAAAAACCCAATTTGCGCCCTTAAAAACTAACAAAATAGAACCTAACTCAAAATTGTAAACCACTGAATTTGAAGAGGATGGGATGAAGAGTTACCTGGTCCAGACAATGCGTGATTTCGTTGCCTATTGCTCCCGCGATCGTCGTTTGAATTCTGGAGGTGTTTTAGTCCAAATTGCAATATTTGGGTAAAAATGAAAATGATACAATAAATTTTGATTTTATTACTATTTATAAGCCATTTTGATTGCTATGTCTAATGGACTAATTCAAGAATGGTTTTAAGCTGGTTTTTGTAGTTTCGACTCAATTTTCTTGCGGATTTCAATGTCATGGTTGGTCGTTCGTCTCCTCAGGCAGGTATATTCATAACCTAACATATAATATAGGTATCTACTCCATCGTGCATTTTTTTTGCATTATCCTTCAACTACCATTTTTTATGCCTTAGGTACGAACCCATTTATTACGACGCATAAACCTCCATCTTCTATTAATAGCAAAGTTAATAAATGGTAGAGACTTACCAAACATGGGTACCTTAGTTAGAACCTCTTTGTCATTTGGTGTCCATGCCGAGTTTTTCCTTAGGACCGGGAGTCCATTATAATTCAATATGTGACTTTACAATGAGCCTCATTTCTCATTCATGCACACACGGCCTTATTACCCGCGGACTCCCAATAACGAGTCTTAGTTAAGCTCTTTTCCGACTCGTCCAAAAACTAAAAAGATCGTCGAGTGATTTGTCCCTTTCACACTCGTTAAAATTGGATTTGAAAGATCATGAGTCCTAGTTAAGCTCTTTTCCGACTCGCTATAAAAAATAGAAAAGATTGCCGAGTGAACTTGTATTTTTCACACTCGTAAATTGGATTTGAAAAGACATCTATTTGGCACAAGTTTACCCATTTTTCACACCAAGTAGACTAAAAGACATAAAAAATGACATTTTTTGGTGTTAAGTTGTGATTGCATCTCATTCCCTCGCTTGTTGTATTGAGTCATTAGTCAGTTCTCGCTTTGCGTTATAAACCATTACCTAAGCAGTTTGCATCCTCAACCAAGCAGAGCCTTGTTTTTATCCTTTGCAATTTGACACCCTATACCCTAGAGGGAACATCACCCCGAGTGTCCATCTCCCGCATGCATTTCCTTGCATTGATCATAGGTACGTTCCACTGTTGGAACTAGTTTTACTTACTTGCGACACTTGTTCCCTCCTATGTATCATAGCATTCATTTTTTATGAAAAAACAAAAAACACGGGTGGGAAGGGAATACTATATTGTAATTGGCAGCAGTCGTGTCGCCTTTAAACATAGCACAAAGTTATTGATCATAATTTTGGGTTTAGCATAGCCTTAGGAAGCTTATCCCACTACAAAGTTTTCTCTACGAATTGGTTACTCTTCCATTCCCTATAGAGAACGTTATTAATGCCTCATGCATCCAATTGTCACATCATTGAGTCCATGCTGTCGGAGTTCACCATATGTCTCATTCTCTTGTTCAAAGGAATTCTATCAACCTATGTCGGCCACTCCTAAGAAATATTGACTTTGCATGTCGGCCATACCCTTAGTTTGTCTCATAATTACATGATACTTTGGTCTTACCATGCACCCTGGCCCTACTTTCATCATTGGTAGGTCACCTTGAACCCAACAATCGACATTTCATCATTGGTCATTGACTGGGTGGTTTCCCTTGTGTTCGATGGCAAGACATCTATTCACACTTTGGGATTTGTGTAGTGTCGTGGATGCCATTAGCCTTATTGGTGGTTTCCTCACCTTTGTCAGCAGTTTTTCATCATTGGCTATTATTCAGAGGGTCCTTTTCATGTATCACTTGCATTTGGCACACATGAAAGACACACAAGGTCGTTGGTTCATGAACATGTTCTTCGTCCGATCTCCACCAAATCATGAAGCTCCTAATTTGTTCCTCGTGTTGACTGATGAGAGATGCCTCAATGCTCTCCTTTCAGCGGGTCTCTTTCCATCGACTTCAGCTCATTTATTCTGGATATGGGACCTAGAGTTTTATGAGTACCTTGAGGCTTGCAGTCATTAGTGGTAGGCTCTCTCGCCATTGACAGATGGGAATACATCAATGTATCCTGATCAATGGATCTCTCAAGTGTTCGACACCAACTCCTTTATTCACATTTGTAGAGATGTACTCGGTGCCTTGATACCTACTTTGATTATCGATAGGTTGTCTCGCATTTGTTAATGATATACTTCAATGACCAGTAATCAAACGATGTCTCATCGTGTTCGAACTCAACTCATTTATTCACATGATGTAGACTTGCACCATTGGCAGATATTATAGAAGACTTGAAGACATCACTATGTGGCCACAACTTTCCTGAGTTGTTGCTTCCATTTCATTGGACCAGTACCTATTTGACTTCAGTGATCATGGGAGATCAGATTGTACTACATGGTATACATATATCTTCATATTGATTTTTGAGATTGGTTTCAATGGGCCTTGTTCGTGGCTATGACAACTTTTGGCATATACTTGCATTTGTATTTGCCTATTCATGGCCATGAACACTTGTTTGGTATATTTTCCACATGGATCTGCATTGTACTCTTGGCAGCCATGTATGCAAAGTCAGTACATAATGTAATGATCAATTGAGTTCGTCCAACTGGTTCTCTACCACTCCACTTCTGGGTTATTTATAATGTATTTTGGTCATCGCAGATACTCCTCTGATCTCACACATTAGGGGGGATTTGTTATAGCAATATTTGCCTCACCATTGCTATCTTGCACAGAGGGCCTTTTCCCATATCCCTATGCATACTTTTTATCCCTTTTTGAAGAATCCAGAGTAAAAAACATACATTTTTCCACATATATGCTCCCTAACTGTTGTGCAAGATGCACATACGCTTGTTGCTCCATTACAACTCACGTATATTGAGATTTGTGCCAAAAAATACAAAATGAGTTCGGGTTTCCATGTCACGACAAAAGATCTCTGATCCTTGACCTTCCATGTAATAGAAACGTTATGACTCGACCCTTCAGTTACATTCTGGAGGCTATAAGAGCACAATTTTGAACTATGGAAAAGGAGGAGAAAGCATTCAACTTTGAGAGCAAAGTTACTCTGGAGAAATTACTTCATATTGAGTTTGCAACCCTTTGTCCCTCAGGTCTAAACACAATGTTCAGCCCCCAATCTCTTCCCTCATTATTGAGAGGACCTCTTTGCCTCTTTCTCATGAGCTTGCCTTTAGTGGAGGATTGAAGTGGTGGGGACCCAGTTGGAAGGAACTTGGTTTCTTGGTTTCGAACCGTGCCGACACAAAAGTTTGTAATGTTGACACTTATGATGATCAATTATTAATAGAAATACTCCTTTCTGGTCCTATTGATATCTTGCAAATATATGATTATTATCCATGGGCGTGTTTGTAATGTTTATTAATGGATTATTCTATCTGATGTGCTAATCCCTTTTATATCATCACTATATACTTGTTTTGCTTGTTTTTTGAGAACTTCTTACAGGTATAAAGCTTTGGGTCAAAGTGCTCAATGGTGGAACATCATCAAACGTTGGATCGAGGTAGGCATCTTTCTTGTATTGCACATTAGTCTATATAGCATATGTTGGAATTGAGTTGATTTCTGCAGTCATACCTGTCTATTGTGGTTTACCCTTGGCCATAGCGAGTTTTTCCCTTGTAACAATTATAAGTAAGAAAATCAAAGTATCGTTCTAAAATTTGTACCTGTAGGAAACATCGAGGTAGAGTAGGGTCTCGCACATGGTAACTGTCATTTAAATGACATACGACTAACTGGGAGTCTAGGTGAACCTCTAAAGACTGAACACCATGTGAAATGGAATCACATAATATTTCTATAATGACGCTATACTCAACCACATTATCCATTGATGGCTCTAGATGAACACCACCTAAAGACACTAGTTGGCCCTCGGCTGAGTAAATAACCCAATCGACGGAAGCCATGTTCCTTGTATGACGACTTGCACCGTCTGTGAATCCTAAGTAAATTGAAGACTTTGTTGACATCTTCCAACCAAGGGAAAACTTAATAAGCAAGCCGATGACACAAAGGAAAAGATATATATACACTAATATACACTAGTATACAAAAGTTCACGCCCAAGCTTAAGGGCTTACGTGTAATACCTTTTAAAGTAGATCCCATTTTTTGGCTCATCTAACATATTCCCTTCATAATATTCCAATTCATAGGCTCCTTTTTCTAAAACACATCGCACGATATAAGTACCGTGCTACATGGGGTTGAACTAGCCTTCCCCCAATGGTTCTTTGGCTTGGTCATACAGGAGAACCAAGTCACCCTCAACATAATTTTGAGGATAGGCAGACCTATCATACTGAACCTTAACACGTTGTTTATTTTCTTCGATAGTCATAGAGGCATCTCGACATTACTCATAGAGATGCTCTAAGTGCACAAGGCGTTCTTCAAGATCGGATGTGTCAGGTAGGAGCTCAATTTCCAAATTGAGGGAAGGGATTTCACATTCAATCGGAAGAATCAACTCCACTTCATGTACTAACTGAAAAGGAGAAAACCGGTGGAAGTATTTACTGAGGTTCGATATCCCCAAAGTGAAGAGTAAAGCATCAGATGTCAATCAAACTTACTTTGGCTGAAAGTTTTTTGCAAGATGGTCCTGAGATATTTATTCACCGCCTCTACTTGTCCATTTTCTTGGGGATAATAAAGGGAAGAATGATCATCATTAAACCCCAATTTTGATGCTAACTCTTTCATCATTTCATTATGAAAGTGACTGCCATGATCAATGACAATATCTTTTGGGATTCTGAACCGAGATATAATTTGGTTGAATACGAAGAATGTTTTAGTATTACCATAGGATTTAACGGTAGGCATGGCCTCTACCCATTTAGTGAAGTAATCCACGACCACAATGATATGTTGATTCCCCCTAGCCGAAGTTTGGTTACAGTCCATAAAATCTATCCCCCACTTGGTGAAGGGACTGACGGTGATGACTGGGTGAAGAGGGGCTAGATGTGAGCACATTTTCCGTGTGAACACTTGGCAAGGGTGACACTTCTTTATCGCCTCAACACAATATTTAAAAATTGACAGCCAAAAATAACTAGGTCACAATAGTTTTTGGGTTGTCACAAGCCCGGATAAATGACCACCACAAGCCCCACTGTGAGAGTCATTGAGAACCAACTCAGCTTCCTCGTGAGTCAAGAAATGACGCAAAATATTATCTATTCATCGGCGATACAAAGTGTCGTCGATGATAAGGTACCTTTTATCCTGATAACGTATATGTCGTCGATCGTCTCTCGACAGATGTTGGGATAGCTTCAAGGTTTGAAGATAAATTAGAATGTCTCGATACCAGGGGTCCAAAGACAAGATAAGGAATATATGTTCATCCCCAAACGAATCGTCATGAAAAATGTTCTCATCAAGTCAAGGGAAGTCTGATATCAACTCAGAAAAAACGGGCGATTTCTTAGACTTCATCGAAGTAAAATTGAGATCAAATTATTGCAAAATAATAATCCACTTATTGTATTTCCCCCCTATGATACGCTTGGTGAGGACGTATTGAAATGGATTGATATCCACAACTATGGTATTTTTGCAAAGCAATATATAATGCTGTAATATTTGAACTGCATGTACGACAACCAAGGTTAGTTTCTCTATGTGAGAGTATTTAAGTTTAGGACCGACTAAGTTTCGACTGAGATAGTAGACAATGTTCTCATGAAGCTCATCATCTTTTTGAACTAGAACCATACCAACCATCCCTTCGGACGCGAAGACATAAACAAAATAGTATCTATTGTAGTCTGGAGGCTTCAACAGAGCTGTCGATACTAAGGCTTTCTTAAGATCATCAAAGGATTCCTGGGCTCCCTCATCCCATATAAATGGAGTATCCTTCTTCAAAATATGCATGAAACCCTTAGTTAAATTATCATAGTTCACTATGAACCGACGCAAGAATTTATCCTTCCTTTGTAAACCTTGAAGTTGTTGAATGTTGCACGAGGGAGGCAATCAAATTATTGTCTCAACCTTCATAGGATCTACCATGATCCCATGATCAGATACTAATAATCCTAAAATATGGCCAGACCTAACAACAAGATGCACTTGTGAGGGTTCAAATGGATGTGATAGTAATGACATCTCTCAAATACTAATTGAAGGTGAGTGGAGTGATCTACTCTCTTGCGAGAGTGAGCAGTGAGATCATCGAGGTAATCTTCGACAATATGCTTGAGATCGTGAAAATAAAAGGTCATGACACGTTGGAAGGTTGCTCCGGTGTTTTTAAGTCTGAAAGGTATTTTTCGCTATGCAAAATTACCCTAAGGACAAATAAACGTCGTCTTATGTTGATCCTCAGTTTGATTTGAATTTGATTATACCCTGAAAATCCGTCCATAAAAGAAAAGACTTTACTTCCTGCACACTCATCAAGAATATCATCAATGAAAGGAGTCAAGAAGTTATATTTAGGACAAGCCTTGTTTAGGTACTGAAAATCCATACATACATGGATGGTTCCTTGTTTTTTATTCACGGGAACGGGGTTGGACACCCACTTAGTCAAGGGAATCGGGTAGATGAAACTAGCATTAAGTAGCTCTACCTCTGCCTTAATAGTATGGGCCTTCCTAGGATTAACGGCTCTAAGACGTTGTCGAATAGGTATAGCATCCAGATAAGTCTTGATATCATGTTCAACAATGTTGGGGTCGACCTCTAGCATCTCTTCGTACGACCAAGAGAATACATCATGAAATTCTTTGAAGAGATTGGTGTAGATATGAATTTCTTCAGGCGAACAATCCACACTGATATATACGTTCTCAACTTTGCTAGGAATTCGAGAGATGTTGATCATGATGGTAGGAGAAATATTTTCCATGTTTCGTTCGGCATAAATACCATGTGTATCTAGTGGAACCACAATGTGACCGACCATCTCACTTAAGGTAGATCTAAATTCATCTTGTTCAATCCTAATAAGCTCTAGTAGTAAATAGGAGCAATGGTGCATATCATCTCAAGTTCTATCAAGGCCATACATGGTCTCTAATATGGCTTCATCCGAGGGTAAAGTATTGTCAAGAAAATCATGCGAACAAGAATATTGGACGACCCATACGGGCTCAAGAACATGATCCTCCTCGTTCGTCTGCAATTTTAAAGGATCTGGGTCAGTTGTAGTGTTAATAACATATTGATACACAATTCATGTCATTGAATGTGGAATTTTCATCCCTATGTGTGACTGAACTTCGCACGACATAGTCAGGGAAGGTAGGGTCCAAGGGTCATTGAAATATGAAGTACGGAAAGGAACAGACTTCATTGACAACGGAGACTCACTGGAAATGTCATGAATGTGATGAATTGGTGCCATGAAAGCAAAGGTACCCATGAGAGAGGAATACATTCCAACACCAACATCCTCAGTTGCCTGTTGATAATTGTCAATCACAAGGATTTAAGGTCCAACTGATGCAATAGGACTAGCGTGCGCAAAGGACAATTTATCAATCGTCTTTATTTTCCCTTCATGAGGAAAACACAAAGTGCAAAAAATAGACGACACGACTGTTGTCATGGCATACGTCCAATTACGCCCTAGTAGTAAATTATAGTCGAGAGGTGCATCAAATACCTCTACATCAACCTCCACTGTCTTTCCACCTAAATGGACCGAAAAAGTGGGAAGAATTTTGTGGGCTCGGAACGAACACCCATCAAAAGCGGTCAACATATTCATAGATTGAGATAGATTCAGAGAGCCAATGTATTTCCAACAGGTTAGGGACATCACACATGTCACAACACCTTCATCAATTACAATGCATTTGATGGTAATCTTCATGTAATCCACATGGATTTGAAAGGCCACGTGGTAAGTTAAGTGAGACTTAACATTTGTGGCGTCAAACTCAATAACCTTTGAGCCACATGAATCTAGAGCTCCTAGAGTAGATAACAAGGCACTCCTCTATGAAGGACATGTCTGGAGCATCTCCAAAGCTGACATCGCACAAGGGGTTTTACCCAGATCTTTGACAATCGAATAATTCTGGGCAGCTCTGGCATTAGGATTGTGGGCAGATCATTTCAGTTCTCCTTTCAAAATACGAGGTGGAGGTTCTGGCTTTTTTATTTGCAAGGGTTTTTTTGGAGGGGGAGGAGACTCTAGACCTACAAAAGTATTTGAAGAACTGTAATCATGAGATCGAGTAGCTACATCGATCTGAGACTTGACCATATTGACACATAAATGGCCACCTTCATGTGTCGAGGGGTTTTGACCCCAACTCGACGCATTTGTAGTGTTAGAGGCCCCCGAGGCCATGTGATGATTATGTGGAAATGGATTTGTCAGCACGACAGACAGCTATGATAAGAGCCTCGAGGTTTCCTCAATTTTTTGGCATAGGTGGGTAAGGTGATCATCTTTACAAAGTTTACAAGGAAACTTCACCTTTTGTTTCTCTTTCTTTCCCTCACCAACATTATTATTCGATCTATCATTGTTAGTGTCATCCTTGGATTTGCTATTATTTCTCCCACCCTTATGATTATTACCTTGTCCTTTATTTCTATTTCCTCCTGGTTTTTGGTTACCATTTGGGTTGGTTGACGACTGTACTGAATGCACATCTGTCGACTAAGTGGGAGTGGAGGACGAAGCTGAAGCTTCTCTTGCTACAGGCTGGCTTAGAGATAAATATTTCAACTGTTTCATCACCAAATATGTTGACTTAGCATTTGCAAAGCCTATGATGCCATCAACAGGAGGCCCAATCTTTTTTCTAGGGTCATAGTTCAATCGCGGTGCATCATGAAGAATTTCATACAACATCCCAGATTGAGCATATATGAGGTCCAATTGTTGGGCTTTGAACATAGCTTCTTCCTCAGATGTTACTTTGGATGTAGAGACATCCTTCAAAATATAAGGTAATAAGGACTTAAGGAACCATTCCAACATAAACTATGGAGGAATGTAGGATTTTATCAACCTCTTTTGTCTATGCCAGTCTTGGATATGGTCTAAGATATGCATGGATTTATCTTGGTGGAGGGTCGACAAAAGTTCTATGCCATCATCGTAACGAACCGACAACTGGAAGTGGTTGAGAAAGACCAAAACCATCTGATTAAAATTTATGTATGTTCCCCATGGTAGCTCAATGTACCATTTTGCGGCGACCCCTGTGAGGGTGCGTTGAAATATCCTCAAACGAATAGAATCATCATTAATGGAATTAGATAAGCACCAAAGATGAAAAGTAGTAACATGATCACTGAGATCCTCATCAATATTTCCTTTGAATTTTGGAATGTCCAAAGGAATCTTGGTGGGGATGGGGGGCCATGACGGATCACGACACACTAGGTCATTCACTAATTTCGACAAATATGGCAATTTAAGAGTGGAAAGAAAAGGGAGTCGGGGTTGCGACGTCTGAGCCCATGCTCCCGGGAAATACTGGTGTTGAGGGATTGTTGGCCATCCAGGGTTCTGGTATATACCATGGCCCTGTCCGGTAGGGTAATATCCTCTTACAAAATGATTCATAAAAGGTTGCATGGGCACCATACCCGCAGAAGTGACATAATGAGGGTTATAAACATTGCCCCTAGATAGAGGAGATCCAAGTTAGGGGTTTCCCATAGCGTGAAACTTACTTCCTCTGGGTGGAACTCTGGAGGACATAGGGGGATTCGTCATAAGAAATGTGTTTGTCGGAATCGGCATGGAGGAAGAAGGGGTAAAGGATGAAATATAGGAAGTGAATTTTTCGCCTGGTGGAGTACTCCACCCAGGAGCATTAAGACTAGGATTAGAACCAAAAGAAAAAGGAGGCTAACCTCCAACCGTGGGATTCGTTTGGGGAACATGGCCTCCACCAAACGAGAGAGGAGCGTGCAGAAGAGCCATGCCCCCAGGTCCAAGACTAGGATTTGCATCAGTCGCTGGAATAGAGGATGAAAGTTGGGATGTCATATTGGGAATACCAAAAGAGAAACGATTAGAGACCGAAGGTATTGACTGAGAATTGTGTCATTGCGTGCCAAAAAGAGACCTAAAAGGTTTTGTTCCTATGGTTCAAGTAGAAACCATGGGTTGGGTAGCAGTAGGAACGAGAATCTACAACACTACAATCATCGTGGATGAAG
Source organism: Picea sitchensis (assembly GCA_010110895.2). NCBI lineage: Eukaryota > Viridiplantae > Streptophyta > Pinopsida > Pinales > Pinaceae > Picea > Picea sitchensis. Next base: position 1,570 of record SNQJ01S0140398.1, on the reverse strand, counting down.
GAGTCGAAGGGATCCCACTAATCACATGAGGTATAGGAGTTGAGGGACTCCCTATGTCATTCAGATTTGAATCAGTACTCATAATTGGATAAGAACAAGTTTGGGAGGTGGAGATATATGTACCACGTTTACTAACTTTATGCCTTTTAGAAGGCAACTTCGGTAAAGACTCAAGGTGCAGTGGTAACTTCAACAAACGATGAGACTTGCGAAGAAGTTGGTCTTGCTCCACGATGAATCAAGACTCGAGATATAAAACCAAATCCTAGGGCCAACTATCAATTAGAGAGCACACCAAAATAAACAAAAGGGCCAAATGCACTCAAACATGATATAATGGTTGAAAAGGGGCCTCCCTCACTAGAGTAGGTATGCCTTGCCCAAGAGGGGCCTGAGACTCCGTTCAAAAGATTGGAGGTATTAGAATCAGTTATAAGGTCCCTTGTGGGATTAACAACACAGACGGTCAGATCCCCCTAGAGAGGTAATCCTCCATAAAGGTTGTGTGTTGCTTGGCCCTTATTTAACTCAGGGTACCTGCAAAATAACCCCTACAAGCAACCTATGTGGATACCTATGTCAAGTAACTAGAGTCACCAAAATATAACCAATGCATAGGCAAACAGTCGTAAGTCTGGTCCACCATATGGGAAGGGTAAAAAATACTGAAATCTTGAAAGCACCTCCTCTCACGAAGGTAAAGGTACTAGCAAGACCCCCAAATATGAATAGAACCCCATAAATATCTCTAACGCTAAGAAGGTATTAGAGGGTTATCTCTGCAACCAACTTTGTCCAACCTCATGCTTAACTCCGGTGTGAGCGGAGCCTCCTTACGTCACTAAGTACACAATGGGTTTCACCACTCCCTCGTCAGACACATATGTTGAGTTTAATAGCCTTGGAGAATTTTACTCACAAAAATATTATTCCAAGGCCCCATGTCCTATACTTGTTTGTGTACCCTGAAAAATAAAATTGTTTCTAATCAATTTTTGTCAATCAACGTTACTTTTAATGGATTATGCTTACTCAATAGGTGTGGTCATGAAACTGATGGTATTGTGACTCATCATATAAAATAAGCGAAAATGAAAACATTGCTAAGTACTAATCTTGTATTCTAAAGAGATGGTATGCTTCTATATGCAATTTTCAATGCAATCTCTATAATTTCAATGAAATGAAATCTCTACACATGTGTCAAAATCAATGCAAAGTAGTCAAAATAACAAATGCCATAATGAAAAATAAGCAATTTTTATTTTTTATTTTTTTTTCGATATAAAGAAAAGAAAATGCAAGGACTGAATAACATCTTGATATACAGACCCTACCGCAAGAAAAAAAATACAATCCAAGAAGGATACCAAGAAGCAAACACTCAGACCAATATGCAAGGACAACCAATGAAAAATATGATAAGAAAGAATACCACTCGAAAATTCAACAATAAAAGGGTTTCCTATCACTTTGTAAGCACTTAACAGTTAGGACAGAGACCCAAGAAGACTCAACAACCAACCAAACTCATCCAATAGACACCAAACTCAGCGAACAAGACTAAATA
>SNQJ01S0140397.1:13235-26894 GCA_010110895.2 Picea sitchensis | reverse complement strand
TTTTTCAAAAGAAGTAAAGAATAATTTTTCGGGTTTTGGTGATTTGCATACTCAATCTCTGAGTTCTCCTTTTCCTTCCTTTATCCCCAAAGTAAAGAATAATTTTTCCTATTTTAGTGATTTTCATACTCAATCTTTTTCCAGAGTTCTTCTTAGTTTTAATATAAATTTAATTCCTAATGCTTTTACCATGATTATTTTTGTAGTTGTTTTAAAGTTTTACAGTTTTGTCCCCAAAGTAATTTTTCCAGTTTTAGTGATTTGCATATTTAATCTTTGAGTTTTCTAGAGTTCTCTTTATTTTGTTGTTGGTAGTTTTAATATAAGTTTAATTCCTAATGATTTGACCATAATTATTTTTGTAGTTGTTTTAAAGTTTTGTTGGTAGTTTTAATATAAATTTAATTCCTAATGATTTGACCATGATTATTGTTATAGTTGTTTTAAAGTTATACAGTTTTGATAGTATTCATCATTTTTATTATTTTTTAAATGTTTTTAGAAATGTAATGTAAAGGACCAAGGCCCAAGCTAGCTTGATGTTGGTGATATTTATGTGAGCAACTTGAATTCTTTTTTTTAATCTTTGTTATCAATTTGGCTATTAATTTTAAAACCCTAACTCTAATTTTTTTTTCATTTTTCTTCAATATTATAAATAACCAATATTATTATGGTTAGGGTTTGAAATTATAGTAAGATTAGGGTTAGGGTTTTAAAATTAATAGCCAATTGATAACAAAAATTAAAAAAAAGAATTCAAGTTGTTCACATAAATATCACCAACATCAAGCTAGCTTGAGCCTTGGTCCTTTACATTACATTTCTAAAAACATTTGAAAAATAATGAATATGATGAATACTATCAAAACTGTATAACTTTAAAACAACTATAACAATAATTATGGTCAAATCATTAAGAATTAAATTTATATTAAAACTCAAAAATAATTGTGGTCAAATCATTAGGAATTAAACTTATATTAAAACTACCAATAACAAAATAAAGAGAACTCTAGAAAAACAAAATAAAGAGAACTCTAGAAAACTCAAAGATTAAATATGCAAATCACTAAAACCGGAAAAATTACTTTGGGGACAAAACTGTAAAACTTTAAAACAACTACAAAAATAATCATGGTAAAAGCATTAGGAATTAAATTTATATTAAAACTAAAAAAACTCTGGAAAACACAAAGATTGAGTATGAAAATCACTAAAACAAGAAAAATTATTCTTTACTTTGGGGACAAAGGAAGGAAAAGGAGAACTCACAGATTGAGTATGCAAATCACCAAAACCCAAAAAATTATTCTTTACTTCTTTTGAAAAAAATATTTGTTATCCCTAAAAAAATCTGTGCATATTCTTATGCAATATTATATTCTTATGCAAAATAATATTGGTTATCCAAAAAGATGTGCATACTTGATTTAGCATCTACATAGCATCGGTAGCAAGTAGTTCTAAATTCATATACATATAAAGTAAAAAGGGTTGGATATTTAGTTGATCGAGTGGTGGTACAGCAGGTTAGCATTTGGTTGATTGAAAGGCCATTACCTAGCATTACCACCACATGCATTCATTAAGGCTAGCCGGTTAGCATTTCGTTGATTGAAAGGCAATGATGCATTACCATGCATCTATCTAAATCTAGCATTATCATTACAGGATTTATTAAGGCTAGCATTACCACGACATGCCAACATTTTGTTGACTGAAAGGCCATCATTACCAGTGTAGGGTTATTTCAATTACCCATTATTAATGGGGTAGCCATAATATAAATGATGCATGACTTGGTAAAGAAATGGAAGGAGATCACTCTCCAACCACCCAAATAACACCTGTAACACGATAGGGTTATTTCAATTACCCATTATTACTACGGTAACCATAATGAAAATGATCCGTGACTTGGTAAAGAAAGAAATGAGAAATGGAAGGAGACACCGATCCATCCACCCTAATATCAAGTGTAACAGTGAAAAAAAAAAATAGTTGAATACAAAAAAAACCTAAAACTAAAGTAGATATTAATAAATAGATCAGTAATTATTAAAATAATCATGTTAATCAATCGTTTTAAATTATGAAAAAAATACTAATATCGAGGTTCTGGAGTATCCAAAGGGTTGGACAACCTACTTAAGAAAATGTGTAATAGGCTAGTGATACCAAAGCAATAAAGTAATCTGAATTAGATATGGGAATTCATAAGACTTAGAAGCTAAAAGGACACAATGAATATTATGTGAAAGATATAATTGAGAACATAATATCAAAAAAAAAATATTTTGTATTAACCAAACTAGTTTCGACCAAGAGGGCTCATGAGTGGTACAAAAATAAATCTTTACAATGAGGTTCTTTTAAGGACTGTGATCAAGCGTATACAAAGGGGAATCCCAAGAGTCGGGAACCCTAATCGACTAAAACAGTTAGAAAATAAATGACATAACGGAATTCCCGAAAACAGGCGCAGAAGCCGAAAAATCCGCTGACGTTGAATCAGTCCAAAACTCAATTCGGTGGTTGAAAATGGCACGGATTTTAAGGAAAAATAGTCCAAAAAATACAAAAAAATTGCCCCCCTCAAGCGTCGGGGGGGGCTAAAACTGTGTTCTGCATAATCGACCTTCGGAGCAAACTTGAGTACTACACCGGAGGGTCCCGCAATGTTCTACTCATGATGAAGGTTCCCAGCTTTCGTGGATTCCTCCAACAGATCAAAGGTTTCAAAATGTGTTGTATCAAAGGGTGACGTTGGAAGAATCCATGGAGTTTAGGGTTTAGAGTGCCCCCAAGGTTCAAATCTCTCATAGATTCACAAAAGTTCAACTTCAACACCAGGGGGAGCATCTTCACCCTAGAGTGCTGAATGGGGCCGCGTGCACAAACCTGCTTCAACAAAGCATCCCTTTGATTCCAACTGACTTTGGAGAAGCACACCTAAAGAAAATTTGGTGGGTAGCCTCTGGATCTAAGTCGAAGATAAAATAACCTCCTCAGCTTGAGAAAACCAGACTTAGAACTTTCTCGAAGCAAATATCTCTTTAATTCGTTAAGCACAAAAGCAATCTTCTGATGTCGAGGATTCCATAAGGAAAATGGATTGTTCTGATAAGCATTCAATGGTTTCTGATAGCATTTGGTGAAGAGCTTTCCAGAGAGATGAAAATCGGGCCCTTTGACTAGCACAACATCAAGCAAGTTAACACTTGTATCGGAGATGCAAGTGGTAATACAAATATTATCAACGTAGATGGACTGATAAAAATCGAGATAAACCTGTAGTTTGAGTCTTGAACCTGACCATACCAAAAAAGCATCATCAATGAAGTGTTGGAAGAACTGCAATTCTGGCGAGGACATCTTTCGATTAACTTCCTGTTCCAAATGACAAAGGAACAAACAAGCATATACTACATCAAAGTTTCTACCCATTGAAGTACCTCTGATTTGTTGATAATAACTGCCATTGAATTCCAAAAAGTGCCATCGAAGAACAAGCTCAACAACACTAACCAAAAAATCTACATCTTTAGGAGTGAAGAATTGAACTGTACTTTGACTTAATATATCTCGGAGAGCCAAGAGACCTTCCTGAATGGGGATGCTAGGGTATAGTGATTCCACATAAAAAGTTACCAAAATGGAGTCAGCTGGAAACCATTCGGATTCAATAACTTGCAGAAGAGAGAGAGAGAGAGTCTGGAAGATGGTTAGGCTGATCCAATAGAGTGTCCAAAAGCTTATGGTGCAAAAATCTTGACAAGGGTTCAAGCATGTAACCATTGTAAGAACAGATAGGACGACCAACCATGGGGTTCTTCTATACTTTCCAGATGAAGTAAAGAACACAAGCCCGAGAGTGTTGAATGTCAACTTGCAGAATATATTTCCAATGGTTGACAGGAAGGAGATGTCTATATCTGGCATGAAGCTGACGCAAAGAAGCTCGCATAGAAACCCATGGAACTGAAGAAACTGGAGAGTAAACATTACGATCAGACAACTGTCGAATACCTTCAGCAATATACTTATCTCTGTCAAGTACCACGAGGCCCAAGTTTTTGTCAGCCGACTTTATTACAATAGGAAGTCTACGAAGCCTTCGCAGTGCAACATGTTGAGATATGGTGAAACGAGGTTTACTTCTGAAGTCAGTTACATCAATTCTGTCATGCAGAGTGCTTAAACCTGAATTAAGGGCATGATCTGATTCATGTGCAGGAAGAGGTGGCTCCCAGAGGGGGTTAGGCAATATAAAAGGATCGTAACAATCCTCATTAGAGAGTCTAAAATATCTTCTCAATCTGCATGATCTAGAAAAAACACCATATTCTTTCAAAATATCTTATTTGGACATTGGAGGAGGCCGAGGAATATACTTATGCTTGAGACCAAGAAACTTAATTTGTTTGTAAGACAAATGGACATAAGATAAATTGTGGATAGAGTTATTGCTAATCCGACGATCTAACTAAGAAGGAGTCATATTGCCTAAAATATGCAACAAATAAGAAAATGGATTTACAACAGGCAACCAATATAAATATTTTTTTCTACTTACATACGATTCCCTTTGTTCTGAGGAGGAGGAGGTGGATGGGGTTGGGGACCCTGACGAAAAATTGGAGGAACATTTGATTGACGTCGCACATATCAAGCAACCACCGGATCTAAACCAAAGTTCTGGAAATTCTGGTTTGGATTTGAAGCCAATGACAAACATGCAGATGAGGTGTTCTGATTCTTATTATGTCTTCCTCTTTTGTTTCGACGACGACCAGGCCCTTTTTTGGCTAACGGGGAGGATTAGGCTGTCGAGGAGCATCGGGCATAGGCGCAGGAGCAACAGGGGCACCAGTTTGGGTTCTGGTGGTTGACTGCAGATTGATGAGCTAAGCCAATTGATCTTGAAGGAGATTAATGGCAGTGTGGAGGAGTTGTTCTTGAGCCTGCACAGATTTGTAAACTTCTCTGTGCACAAGGACGTAGATGAATTCTTCACGTGGAATTTCGACAGCATGTTTGGTAGCTTCATCCCAAGCTACAAAACGAGTAGATATGGCGGTTGTGCATGATGCTTGCCTCTCCATGAGCACAGTTTGAAAATGATTGATTTGCCGATTGAACGAGGCAGAGGCAATATTGGCCCATTGAATTGCCAAAGACTTGCCTGAAACTTTTCCTATAGAACATGTAAACTCAACATTCCCGAACGGGGCAGCCAGCTCGTATATCTTTTCTTGAAAATCTTTGGCAATACCATGAATCTTCTCTTTGTGTCGAGCGGTGATCTCTCGTTCATGATGAATGTAGAAGGCGTGGCATTCCTTCCAAAAGTGAATGGTGATGTTCTTGAGAGTCCAGCTTTAAGTGTTGGAGTAGAGTCCGAATCTAAAGCTTCAAGACCAGGGACTTTCACCATGAGGCTTTGAATAACCTTATCAACAAGGGCCTGGGATATTGTGCTCATCTCCCAGTGGTGGAATCAATATCCTCTGGAATCTCCCACCTTCGATATGATTGAATTGATGTATATCTCCAGTTATTGGGCTTGATTTCTCCAGTTATTGGGCTTGTAGTGCAGCTGTCTACTTTCCTTTCATTGCTTATATTGTTCAAGGCAACGTTGAAATATCTACATATGGGCCATTAAGAGAACAAGGAACTCAAAAATTATAGAATTATGTCGGTAGAAATAGCGATAAACGTACACACAATCATGTATTTCTTATTTGCATCTTCCTATGGCAACCCTTTTTTACTCTGAGACGTGGAGAATTAACGTGCCCCGATACTATTTCGATAAACATGCAATTTCTCGCACACGTTGAACAAGTATTTTTTTGAAGATAACTCCACATGCTGGACCTGTGGAGATCAATTCAGCTACTCAATATCGATGTTCCAACTACTGACTTCAATTTTGCTTCTAATACTACAAGCATTAACAAAGTCTACGTACGTACAAGATTTTAAATAGCAGTGTTGGATAAATCAATAACTGAAACACAGTTCGATTACTGCGTTGCAAGAAATGCAGTCAATTGTGAGTGCCAACATGTTGCCTCTGTCACATACTTTTCAAATACAACATATAACTGTTATATCAGTTTGATAGATTTTCAATTACAAGATGATAAAAATTTGAAAATACAAATTTATGGATATTTAAAAATATAAATTTAATTGAAAAGTTAAAACACAAAAATTATCATAAATTCATACTTTAATTCAAATAAAACCATAAATTGATACTTTAATTCAAATAAAACATTATTTTTTTTTTTCCAAAAATATAAATTTTACCATACAACCATAGAATAAATAAATAATTATACTCGATAGTAGTTGTATTTATATATTATTTATATATTGGTAATTGTTTTCTCCCAAAAATATAAATTTTACCATAGAATAAATAAATAAATAACTATACTCGATAGTTGTATTTATATATTGGTAATTGAAAGGACCAAGTTAACTTTGTGGATGGCGTTTAATGATCCCCATTTACCATCTCATTAAGCTCAAGAATATACAACTCCCATTATTCTTTTAAACAAAATATAGTCAAAAATCAATACTTATCCAAAGTTGCTATAAGATGCGGTGCTTTTCTCCTAGTGGTGGAACTGATACCCGCTGCAATCTCCTACCTTCAATAAGATTGAAATTATGCATATTTGGTATATCTAAGCTTGAGTATAGCTTTTGTTCTCTTCGGTTTGAATAAATCATATTGAAATTATGCACATTTGGTATATCTAATCTTGAGTATAGATTTTGTTCTCTTATCTTTGAATAAATCATATTGAAATTATGCATATTTGGTATATCTAAGCTTGAGTATAGCTCTTGTTCTCTTCAGTTTGAATAAATCCTACCTAGCAGTTGTCGTTGTTGGTGGGGGTTTTCTAGTGTTGAGTTCTTTTGCTTGTGGGGTTTTTTCATGTTTAGTTCTTTTCCTTGTTTGTGTTATCTAACTTGCATTGCTATTGTTTACTTTCCTTCTTAAATAATTCAAATCAACCTTGAAGGATATATACTATTGGGCAGCGGAATCATAAATCAAGACAATAATGAAACACATAAAGAACATATCAATTTTACATGGTAAAATCCTTCAGAAGGGAAACATCTACAAGGCAATGAAAATCGGTTTTTTTACTGTGCAAGTGAGAGTTACAACAACCAAACTTAGATTACAACCATCTCTCACACTCCTTTCCTTTACCTCTACGGGCTTACATAGATAATAACATCTCTCCCATAGTTACAATTAATGTTGACCTAACAAATTCTATTTTTAGATGATTTGATCAACTGAAGATAGAATAATAGAATCCAAGAAATCCACCAATATCATATCCGTGGGAAATTCGTTGGCACTGTTTCAACAATCTCCAGCTTGACAACAATTTACCTAATATATCATGCCCAAATTTATTCATCAGCTTTCGTGCAAGCCAAGAGAACCCAAGCACCATTGCAACTTCTCTAACAACAATGGTTTCGTGAACATGTTTCCACAATTTTATTTTGTATGGACTTTTTCCATAGCCACTCTACCTTCATCAATAACTTGTTTTACAAAATGGAATTTAATATGGATATGTTTTGTCTTACTGTGATAAGATGGATTTTTAGCCAAATGAAGATGACTTTGACAATCGCAGAATAGTTTCACCTTGTCCTGCATCCTTCCAAACTCACCCAACAAACCTTTTAACCAAATTGTATTCTTGCAAGCATGTGAGGCAGCTATGTATTATTCCTCGGTAGTGGATAAAACAACTATGTTTTGAAGCTTTGACATCCAACTAACAGGTCCACCTACAAGAGTAAAGACATATCCTGAATTTGTTCTCCTCATGTCCAAGTCTGACATAGCCACAGACTAAATCACTGCAACCATTATAAGTGATACAATAATTATGTGTTCCCCTAAGATACTGAAGCACCCATTTCACTATTGCCCAATGCTCTGTACCTAGATTTGTCATGTATCTACTCACAATACCAACTGCATGAAAAATATATGTCCTAGTACTTACCATAGTATACATCAAAATTCCTACTTCATTAGAATACAATACACAAGAAATATATTCCTTTTCTTCATCATTTCTGGACATAAACTTGAAGAAAGATTGAAACGAGAAGCCAAAGGGATTTTTACTGGTTTCACATTATTCATTCTAAACCTCATAAGTGTTTTCTCCACATCTTCTGTTGTGATAACCAAAACTTACCATTTTGCTTGTCTTTTTGTATCTCCATGCCCAAGATTTGTTTTGTTTCTCCTAGATCCTTCATATCAAACTTCGTAGCTAGCTAAACATTTAAATTGTTGATTTCAACTATGCTTTTTATTGCTACAAGCATATCGTCAACATATAACACCAAAATAATGAATATGTCATTTTCCATCTTTTTAAAGTAAACACAATGATCACTCACTTCTTGTAAAATTGTGGTTCACCATGAAGGAATCAAAATTTTTGTACCATTTCCTGGGAGACGGCCTCAAGCCATACAATGACTTCTTGAGTTTTCAAACAAACCTTTTATTGCAATCCTAAAAAAACAATTTTGGTTGTTCCATATATATTTCCTCATCCAAATCTCTATGTAAAAAAGTTGTTTTAACATCTAGCTGCTCTAACTACAGATCAAGTAAAAAAACTAGTGCTAACACAACATGAATTGAAACAAGATTAACAACTGGTGAATTTTTTTTATGGAAATCAATACCTTTCTTTTGAGAATACCATTTTTCTACCAGCCTTTCTTTGTACCTTTCAATTTTATCATCAACACCCTTTTTCAATTTGTAAACCCACTTGCAACTCACAACCTTCCTTTCCTTCAAAAGTTATACTAGGTCCCATGTTTTATTTCTCTCTAAGGAATCCATTTCTTCTTTCATTGCTACTTTCCATTTAGCACTATCAGATACCTCTATTGCTTCTTGATAACAAGTAGGTTCACCATCATTTGAAATCAAAGAAATAGATGTAGAATGATCATCATACCTCTTAGGAAAATTTATGACCCATGTAGATCTCCATAGAGATTGTTGTGGTATTTCATCAATTTCCTCGAAATTTTCTGTATCATTATCTTCTTCTACAAGAGATTCTTCATGAACATTTTCATGATCCTTCTATCATGTAGATGGTCGAGTCTCCAACTGAATTTGTTGAGTTTCTGATACTTGTTCTTGTTTCATTTCAACATCTACATCTGATTGTATGAGTGAAAATTCATCAAATATGACATCTTTGTTAATGGTGATTTTGTGGGAAGTAGGATCCCACAGTCTATATCCCTTAAATCCATCACCATACCCAACAAAGATAATTATTTTTGATTTGGGATCTAACTTAAAACGTTTATCCTTAGGAATAAGAGCATAGGCCTCACAACCAAAAAATTTAAGATTTGAATAATCACAAGGGTGACTTGTCAATACCTAATCTGGAATCTTACAGTCTATTGTAGCTCATGGTGACCAATTTACATAATAACATGTTGTAAACACTACTTCTACCCGCAATTCCTACTACAACTTGGAATTACTGAGCATGCTCCTTGCTCTCTCTAGAAGAGTCATATTCATGCATTCAACGACACCATTTTGTTGAGAAGTATAAATCGTGGTTTTGTGTCTTTCGATCTCGTTTTCCTTGGAATAATTTTCAAATTTCTTAGAAGTAAACTCACCTCCATTATCTGTTGTTAAACATTTGATTGACCTGTCAATGCTCTTTTTGACCAAAGTTATAAATTTCTTAAAAACATGAAATACAACAACTTTTGTTTTTAGTAAATATATCCACACCTTCCAAAGTAATTGTCTATAAATGTTACAAAATATGACAATCCTCCAAAATAAACTTTGGTAGATGGTCCCCAAATGTGTGAATGGATATACTGAAGGATACCTTTACTAATATGTCTTCCCATTTTAAACTTTTGTCTACATCATTTTCCATATGGCTTGGATAAATTCAAATTCAGGTATTTTAAGCTTGGAAGTAACTTACGGTATACCAGTACCTTAAGCGCTTTCTCGCTGATATGAGCCAAACATTGATGCCATAAACAAGTAGAGTCAATTGCACCTTCAAATACTATCACTGTTTTATTTGATTCCGTTTTTCCTTCTAGCTGATAAATATTTCTAATCTTTTTATCCTTCATAACTACTAAGATGCCTTTGAACACCTTCAATACTCCACCTTGAACTATACATTTATAACCACCAGAATCTAGAACTTCGAAAGATATTAGGTTCTTTCTAAGTTTAGGTATATGTCTCACATACGTTAATGTTCTCACAATACCATCATACATTTTAACCCAGATGCTACCAACCCCAACAATTTCACAAGAAATATCATTTCNGGTTTGAATAAATCATATTGAAATTATGCACATTTGGTATATCTAAGCGTGAGTATAGCTCTTGTTCTCTTCGGTTTGAATAAATCATATTGAAATTATGCACATTTGGTATATCTAAGCTTGAGTATAGCTCTTGTTCTCTTCGGTATGAATAAATCATATTGAAATTATGCATATTTGGTATATCTAAGCTTGAGTATAGCTCTTGTTCTCTTCGGCTTGAATAAATCCTACCTAGCAGTTGTCGTTGTCGTTGGTCGTGGGGCTTTTCTCTTGTTGAGCTCTTTTGCTTGCGGGGTTTTGCTTGTTTGTGTTATCTAACTTCCATTGCTTCTGTTTACTTTCCTTCCATTTCTTGTATAGTTCAAATCAACCTTGAAGGGTATATACTATTGGGCAGTGGAATCATAAATCAAATCAACCTTGAAGGGTATATACTATTGGGCAGTGGAATCATAAATCAAGACAATAATCAAACATACAAAACAATAGACAAACACACAAAGAACATATCGGTTTTACATGGTAAAATTTTTAGAGGGAAACATCCACGGAGTAATGAGTTTTCTTATTGTTCAAGTGAGAGTTACTACAACCAAATTCAGATTACAACCATCTCTCATACTCCTTCCCTTTACCTTTACGAGCTTACATAAATAATAACATCTCTCCAATACTTACAATTAATGTGCACCTAACCAATTCTATTTTTAGATGATTTGATCAGAAGCTAGAATAATAGGAGCCAGGAAATCCACCAATATCATATCCATGGGAAATTGGTTGGCACCGTTTCAACAATCTCTAGCTTGACAACAATTTACCTAATAGATCATGCCCAAATTTATTCATCAGCTTTCGTGCAATCCAAGAGAAGCCAGGCACCATCACAGCTTCTCTAACAACAATGGTTTTGTGAACATGTTTGCACAATTTTCTTTTGTATGGACTTTTTCCATAGCCACTCTACCTTCATCAATAACTTGTCTTACAAAATGGCATTTAATATGGATATGTTTTGGCATAATAGTTTCACCTTGTCCTGTATCCTTCCAAACTCACCCAACAAACCTTTTAACCAAATTGTCTTCTTGCAAGCATGTGAGACAACTATGTATTATTCCTCAGTAATGGATAAAGAAACTATGTTTTGAAGCTTTGACATCCAACTAACAGGTCCACTACAAGAATAAAGACATATTCTCAAGTTGTTCTAATCATGTCTAAGTCATCGACATAGCCACATACTAAATCACTGCAACCATTATAGGTGATACAATAATTACGTGTGCCCCTAAAATACTGAAGCATCCATTTCACTGCTACCCAATGCTCTTTACCTGGATTTGTCATGTATCTACTCACAAGACCAACTGCATGAAAAACATATGTCCTAGTACTTACCATCGTATAGATCAAACTTCCTACTTCATTAGAATACACTACACAAGAAATATATTCCTTTTCTTCATCGTTTCTAGGACATAAACTTGAAAAAAGATTGAAATGGGAAGCCAAAGGTATTTTTAGTGGTTTCACATTATTCATTCTCAACCTCAAAAGTGTTTTCTCCACATCTTCTGTTTTGATAACCACAACTTACCATTTTTCCTGTATTTGTGTATCTCCATGACCGGGATTTGTTTTGTTTCTCCGAGATCCTTCATATCAAACTTCCTAGCCAGCTAAACCTTTAACTTTTTTATTTCAACCATGCTTTTTCTTGCTACAAGCATATCGTTAGCATATAACACCAAAATAATGAATATGTCATTTTCCAAATTTTTAATGTAAACACAATGATCACTCACTTCTTGTAAAATTGTGGTTCACCATGAAGGAATCAAATTTTTTGTACAATTTCCTGGGAGACTGCCTCAAGCCATACAATGACTTCTTAAGTTTTCAAACAAACCTTTTATTGCAATCCTAAACAAACCATTTTGGTTGTTCCATATATATTTCCTCATCCAAATCTGTATGTAAAAAAGTTGTTTTAACATCTAGCTTCTCTAACTCCAGATCAAGTAAAGAAACTAGTGCTAACAAAACATGAATTGAAACAAGATTAACAACTCGTGAAAAAAATTCATTGAAATCAATACCTTTATTTAGAGAATACCCTTTTTCTACCAGCCTTGCTTTGTACCTTTCAAGTTTATCATCAACACCCTTTTTCAATTTGTAAACCCACTTGCAACTGGAAACCTTCCTTTCCTTCAGTCTACCAGGTCCCATGTTTTATTTCTCTCTAAGGAATCCATTTCTTCTTTCATTGCTACTTTCCATATAGCACTATCAGATACCTCTATTGCTTCTTGATAACAACTAGGTTCACCATCATTTGAAATCAAAGAAATAGATGTAGCATAATCATCATACCTCTTAGGAAAATTTATGACCCATGTAGATCTCCGTAGAGATTATTGTGGTATTTCATCAATTTCCTCGAAATTTTCCGTATCATTATCTTCTTCTACAAGAGATTCTTCATGAACATTTTCATGATCCTTCTATCCTGTAGATGATCAAGTCTCCAACTGAATTTGTTGAGTTTCTAATACTTTTTCCTGTTTCATTTCAACATCTACATCTGATTTTATGAGTGAAAAATCATCAAATATGACATCTATGTTATTGGTGATTTTGTGGGAAGTAGGATCCCACAAAAAAAATATCATTAGAACCAAATATGACATTATCATTAGAACAAAATATAATATTATTGGGTCCCTACAACAAAGCTCACGGAGTGATTCGCCAAAAATTATCGTGCGTGTGACGAATCCATCCTCCATCCTTCAACGGAAAAAAAAAAAGTCATGTTGTCTCTTCTTTTTTTCCTATGATTTGATATCCCTTGTTGGATAGCGGAAGCATAAACCAAACGAGATTAAATGACAAAAAGATACAATGCAACAATAACACACAAATAATACAAGGGTTTTACCTGGTAAAACCCTTCATAATGGAAACATCCACCGGTCAATGATAATTTGTTTTCTTATTTTTCAAGGAAGAATTGCAACAACCAAACTTTGATTACAACTATCTCTCACACTCCTTCCCTTTGCCTCTACGAACTTACCTAGATAATAACATCTCTCCAACAATTATAATTAATGTGCACCTAACTAAATGTTGAAAAAATAATTAAATGACCAAATTTATTTCCTAAAATTTTCATAAAAGTAATTGTTTTCTATGTTTTAGGCTAGAAGCATGGAATTC
>SNQJ01S0140396.1:0-24331 GCA_010110895.2 Picea sitchensis | reverse complement strand
CTTTATCCATTGAACTCGAGATTTTTGCTTCCAAAGGATCTCGTCCTTTTTGTGGCGGTCAACAAGTTGTTTCTTTATTTTCATTTCCTCCTGTAGCAAGGTTTATGAATAGCATGAGATGATGGATTCCTGTTGAATTTCATCCAGGAATTGTTCGATGTATTTTTGAGCTACGAAAATGTCACCAAATACATTTTTATTCCAATCCTGAAGCTGTTGTTTGAAATTTTTTAGGATTTGTTGGAATTTGTACATGTGGGTGCCATGCTCAATTTTTGCATTGGCCCACTAGGTGTGGGAGAGCTTCAAGAATTTTGGGTGGGTTATCCAAAAATTTTCAAAGCGGAAGGGTTTATACTTTGGAGTCACGATTGTGTCTACCCATAGTTGGACTAGTCAATGAATTGAGCCATATTTTGGGAGGATGTTAGCCTCAATGAGTGGGCCCTCAAGCATTAGGTTTTCCAAAATTAGAAAACGATCCAATCGACTGGAAATGTGTTGTGTCCCCACACGTTTGTTGTACCAGGTAAAGGAGCCATTCCTGGTCTCAATGTCGATTAGGTTGAGGTTGTCTATGAGATGGAGAAACTTGTTGTTGTCTTGGTCCAAGCATTTCAGACCCCCACTTTTTTCTTCTACGGTGAGGATGATGTTGAAATCTCCTCCAAAACTCCATCGCTCTTGTCCTCTTAGTTTTTTGGTATAAGAAAGACTATCTAAGAAGTGATCTTTCTCTTGATTGAGACGAGGGCCATAAAAATTAGTAATGACGCCTGATTTGCTAGATATTATAACTCTGTATTTTGCGGTGAGCGTACTTACTATTGAGAAAGATTGTTCTAGAATAATTGTGGTTGGGTTCGAGAGGATAGCTAATCCCCATGTCACCCCCTTGTAGTCGGTATAGGTGAAGTTACAATGCCCCCAACATCTTTTGAATGCTTATTCTGCCATATTTATTGCACATTTGGTTTCCTGGAGTAATAAAATATATGGGTCTTCTAATTTGACACAATTTCAAAGGATGCTTTGTTTGGATATTCCATTGAGACCTCTAATATTCCAAGTGATGATCTTCATCATACTTAATTGCAGGGAGAGAGAAAAGAGCCTTTTGAGAGGCATTGTATTTGGAATGAGTTAATCATGAAGTTGCCCACCTCCTTGATTAGTTGATGTGTTGATTTGCACCCACGCCTCTTTCCTTCTTTCTAGTTTCGCTTGGGATGTGGAACCGGATCTAGGTGTATGCCTAAGCGAGAGGTGGAAACCATTGTGGAATCGATGAAAACCTTGTGTACTTTCTTGAGTTTCTCCACTGCGATGGATTGTATTTCTTTCTAGTTGAGTTCTTCCTCAAGTTTTTCGAGGTTGATGTCCTCAAGTTCCCTTTCATCGATATTCATTATGATGTCATCGTTGTCATCGTCTAGGTCTTTACCTAGTATTTTCTAGGATTGGGAATCATGGCTTGAGATTTTCTCTAAAACTGGATCAAGGGTTTTATTTTCTTTACCTTTTCCTTTGTCTGGTTCTGAATTTTTGTGGAAGATTTCAACTTCCTTCACTTCCAATAGGTTGTTGAGAGCATCAAAGGAATTGTTGGTGGGGTTCTTCCTTCTTCTAGTCTTCATGGTTTTCTTCGAGGTCTGTTTCCTGCATCCCTGTACTTGGGTGAATCCATCTTGCTGCTTCTCCTCTACTGTTGGCCGAGCTGGTGCATTGAGGGGTAAATCTCTGAAGAGATTCCCATGTTCGTGACATTTATGTCATCTAAAAGGGATGTGTTCGTAATCAATGGTCTAAGTCCATTATTCATATTGATACTCTATGGTGACTGATCCTGGTAGGGATTTGAAGATGTTCATGTAGACATAGATCCATGCATAGGAAGTATATTTTCTCTTCTTCGTAGCTTCTGAGGATTTGACATACCTTCCCAACATATTTCCAATTCCCATTAGTATTTCCTCAAGCCATAAATCCTGGGGTAGAGAGTATAGGAAAATCCAAACAAGGGCACAAGCAAAGTCTTCCTTTTCTGGTCAAAAACGATCTATCCAATACCTTAGATACAACCCGACCAAGTTGTAGAAGTAGGGACCATTTTCAAATACCCTATCTTTGTCCTCCAGAATGTAGAAGATGATTGTGAAGAAGCCCTTTGAGCTCAGTTTCATATCATAGTTACCTTTCGAATTCCACTAGTGCTTTATCCATTTCATGAGATCCCTTTTCGATGGCCAGATCCCTAAATATTTTCCAATCAAGGCATGATCTTTCATAAACTGGGTGTGTTGTCCTACCCTGGTAGTTTTATTACATATTTTGATGTTGTTGGCGCTTTAGGTATAGATTTACCTGGTTCCCAGTTCCGAGATGCTTTTGGATGCGACGAATCAACTACCATTTCCATGATTTTCCCGAGCCTTGTTCTTCTTGTAGCAAGTGATCTTTGAGATGCGATGATGGTTCAAAGGAAGGTCGTCAGGCTCTAATCCAATCCTTTTCATTTGTTGTGGCATTTATATAAAAGCGATATTTCACCCCCCCATTTGAGTTCATGCTGCGTAGACAAGTCCTGCCTTGTTTGCGGGTGAAACATTGTTTAGATTGGTCCAGAGGAGGGTCTAATGTTGCAGATGGTAGAGCATGCTGACTGTTGAAACCCTAGCTCACATTTCATGATTCTTTAAATTTGAATGACATGGGGGTGGGATTTGATCCACTTATGTCTGCACGGGTCACGATAGAATTTAATATAGTATCTGTGGGTGCAACCACACGTTTTACCACTACCTCAAGGTGACCCCATGGCTCCAAGTAAATTCCTCATGTGAATTGAACCTTGCCCAACGATGAAAATCTCCTCGCTTTCCACCATTAGATCCAACCCATTTTGGCAATTCGATGTTTTATTGTTAGTTTTAGGTCTATTTTAGTTTTTTTTTAACTTTATTTTGTTTAAATAAATTTTATTTTATTTATATTTAGTAATTATATTTGGATCTAATTATATTATATAGGTTTTAAAAGGATTTTATTGTTTGGATTGTAGGTTGGAGATGAGGATTTGAAGCCTAAGGATTTGGGGATTGGAGAAGATCTGAAGGCTAAGATGAAGGAGAGGAAAACCAACTCTCAAAATGATATAAAAGAAGCATGAAGTTAATGTAATGAGGGGGTTAGGAACCTAAAGGCCTTTTTGGGCTTGAATGTAATAATAGTCTTTCTAATATAAATATTTTGCAGAAGAAGGGAGATTCTGAGATTACGTTTTTCTAAATTATGTCTTTTCCTGTAATTTGTTTCTTATATTTCCATTAATATTTCTTCTTTTCATAGACCCATTTGAGTTGTAATTGTTGTAATTCAATACTATCTCCGATGTAACAAATTTTAAAGCAAATATCTTTGAACATATGATTTCCTTTTTTTTCTATAAGACCTGTCTTATGGATATTGCTTCTTAATTTTTTAACATTGAAGGGAAACTTGAATGAATCCATTTTTATTCTCCTGTTGAAGAGGAATGCCATATTTATCAGAATTGGATACCCGACTTTTCATTTCAATTTTGTTTTTCCTAAATATACTATCCATTCTCTAATATTTTTAAGAGGATTTAGTAGATGAAGTCATGCCTCTTTGTTTCTATTTATTAGTCATTGAAAGGCTCATTGAAACTCGAGTAAAAAAGCCTCATAATCAATCATTATATATTTGAAAATGTGATAGGCATTTCTCTTTCGTAGCCAAGAGAAATATCTAGTAACAACATTTTTTGACTTGTAAAAGATTTTATGAGAAGAAGAAAATGAATACAGATTATTATTAGAAGATGCTTAACACATAATAATAGATATGAAATAAAATTGGTTTCTATTCAATAAGGAAATACGTTGAAACTGTAAAATGGAGCGGAAAACAAGATTGCTAGAATGGTGGTGTTTTATCTCTGAGAAGAGATGTGACGACTACGCTCATTCGGTAGAAGATGATTACAATGAGGATCTCAAGTTATTTTTACAATAAATAGGAATGTTAAAAACCCTAGACATCTGAAAACCTAACACTAGGAGATGAAGCACCAAAAGTCATGTGGGTCCCGTTTGGGTAAGTTAGTACATCAACTTCCCGGGGTCGTAACTTTTGCATACGATCTTCATTTTAGGCACACGATAGCCCGTTGGAAAGGTATATACGAGGAATACATATGTTTCATGTGGATATCCCTACACATGTTGATTGTGGCGAGCCCTAAAAACGTTGTTTAGGGCCTCAAAAAAACCCTAGAAGTCAGGGACTCGAAAACTAGGAATAAACTGTCGAACTGGAAAACTGCCAAAACGAGCCAGTTGGAATAGGTGGGATGCCAACAACATCCATATGGATCAATCCTCCCCCCTTAGGAAGAAAGTTTCTCCATTGTGTTGAGTGCCCCCATTATATGAGGAAATTTCTATTGAATTTGGTCCCAAGTGAGCGACTTGCCTTGGTGCAGGAGCTGCCCTGCTTTGACAACTCGATAAAGATGGATCCTTTGTTGGCGAGTTCCCTTGAACCGTTTGTCCACAATATGATCATTAGATTCATGTTGTATGTAGTCAGGGTTTATCTCTGCTGGTGTAAGTTGTTCTTCTATCTCCGAGGTGTCCAATAAATGTGGGAAATAAGGTCGAAGGAGATCCACGTTGAACACTGGATGCAGGCCAATGAAAGGAGGAATGTTCAACTCAAAAGAATTAATAACCCACAGCCTTGGTGATGGTGTATGAACCATATCAGAGTGGGTGAAGCTTTCGATGGGGTCAGGTAAGGATTTATTTCTGCAAATGCAACCAAACTTTGTCACCCACCTGAAACTTATGTGGCACCCGGTGTTGATCATGGCATTGATTGTACTTGTCATTGGACTTCAGTAGGATATCTTGAACTTGTTGGTGCATGTGTTGGATCTGCTCAATGAACTGGGTGGAATTTTCAACTTCAGTTGGAGTAGGCGATGAGTCCACCGAGGTGACTGCAAGGGGTGTAGTGCAACATCTATGGGACCCAGTGGTTGGAATCCCAACCCCACTTGAAAGGGGTTGTGTCGAGTTGAGCTATGCAAGGCTCAGTTGTAGCTATGCTAGAGATACGGAAGAATCTCATCCCATGTGTGAGGGTTCTTCGAATTATACATGCGCAAGATATGCATGATCATTCGATTTATGACCTCAGTTTGGCCATGTTTCTGGGGGTAGAAGGTTGTGGATTTGTTGATCTTTGTGTCCAACAGTGACCAAAGGCTCAACCGGAATGTGCTAAGAAATCGACTGTCCCAATCTGAGACAATGGTTTATGGGATAACAAAATGTAACCAGACTCGTTCAAAGAATATCTTGGCAGTGGCCTCTTCTATGATCCTCTTCTTGCAGGCAGCTAGAATCACCATCTTAGAAAAGTGATCAACAACCACAAAAACATAGTCATTTCACCGCTTGGTGGATGGAAGGCCTGACATGTATTCCATGGAGATGGATTCCCATGGCCTGTCAGGAGTAGGTAGAGGAGTGTAGAGACCCTATTTCTTAGTGGTCAGTTTGGCAATAACGCAGGCAGTGTAGGACCTGATATACTTGTTGAACTCTTGTCGAAGTTTCATCCAGTAGAAATTTTTGTGCAACATTTCCACTGTCTTTTCGATGTCGAAGTGTCCTGCCACCCGACTGTAGTGGGATTCCCAAATCAACTTCACTCCCTCGCTTGATGGAACGCAAATATGGCCCAGAGAGAACAACAATCCATCCTGAAGATGTAAATTAGAGACAACTGCATGTGCGCCCAACATTTGGTAGGTGGTGGCGAAGTCTAGGTCTGTCTCATAGAGTTGGGGCCATCCAGAGGTCTCATGGACGTAAGAGTCTAGCACCATGGTGAGTGTCACGACTAGAGGTTTGCTGAGGAAATTAGCAACACGGTTAGTGCTTCCTATTTTATAATTGATGTTGAGGTGGAATTGTTGAAAGTATGTGGACCAATTCTAATGGTGTTGATTCTACAATTTTCCTTATGTCTGCATGAACTGTAGTGGATTATGATCAGTGTGGATGACTGTTTCCTTTCCAAGAATGTAATGTCTCCATTGGCAATAGGCTTTCACAATGGAGTACATTTCTTTTTCGTAAGTAGGGTACTTACGGACAACATCTGATAGTGTCTCACTATGATAGGCCACGGGGTGGTCGTGCTGATTGAGAATGGATCCCACCACATAGTCTGAAGAATTTGCCTCGATCTTAAAGGTTACTATAGGTCTGGTAGTGAAAGAACTGGGGCTGAGCAAAAGAGATGTTGAAAATCATTGAACACTTGTTGTTGGGACTGACCCCACAAAAAATTTACCTTACCACCACCCCTGGATACTTGGCTGAGGGCCCATGCAATATGGGAGAATCCCAACACAAACCTGCGGTAGAAATTGGCAAGGCCCAAGAATTTCTAAATCTCAATGAGTGTGGTTGGGGATGGAAAATCATGGATGACTTGGATCTTGGTTGGATCCACATGTACACCATGTTGATCAATGATGTATCCCAGGTAATCAACCCTGTCCATGTCGAAGGAGAAATTTTCCAAGTTGGCGCATAGCTTGTGCTATTGCAGGGTGTGAAGAACTTGTTGAATATGCTGCAAGTGTTCTACACAAGTCTTGTTGTAAATGAGAATGTCATCCAGATACACCACTAAAAAATTGTTGGTGAATGGTCACAGGATATTGTCCATCATCCTCATGAAAGTGGTTGGAGCATTTTTCAAGCCAAAGGGCATGACCAATCATTCAAAAAGATCTTCCTTTGACTTGAAGGGGGTCTTCCATACATATGTCTATTCTATCGAGACGTGGTGGTGGCCAGACTTCAGATAAATATTACTAAAGTATTTGGCCCCCATGAGCTGATCAAGGAGGTCATCGATTCGAGGAATCGGGTACCGATTTTTTACTATGATTTTATTCAGGGCCCAATAATCAATGCAGATTCTCCAGGTTCCATCTTTCTTATGTACCAAAACGATTGGGTTCCCACAAGGTGATGAGCTGGGACAGATGTATCCCTTGTGGAGTAGTTCTTGGATCTTCTGCTTGATCTTGTCATTCTCTAACAGAGAGTTACGCTATACTAGGCCATTGGACATTGGTGCGTTGGGGGTCAAATCGATGGGGTGATTGACCTGACAGTGCATACGTACCCCGGTAGGTGAGGATAAGATATGTTAAGAACCAAATATCAATATAGCATAGAAAAACCTCAGAAAAAGTACTCAACGCCTTGAAAAAGAGATTATTTCAGATAATAAGCCTCTTCGAGGGGGCAACCTCCTTTTACCCTACTTAAATGTTCAAGTACAAGATGATTCAAAATGAAAATGTCTCCTTGGTATATATAGGAGACTAGGAGGTATAATTACAACTAACTAACACAAAGTTTCGAAGGAAGGGCTTGAAAATGGAATTCATCAACCCTTAGAATGTGGAAGGTGCATTTGTAAAGCCAAAAGGCATGACCAAAAATTCATAATGGCCTTCATGAGTTCAAAATGTTGTTTTTGGGATATCTTATTCCTTCATTCTGATCTGATGATACCCTGAATGAAGATCCAATTTTGTGAAATAGATTGCTCCATGTATTTCATCTAACAATTCATCAATGATGGGAATGGGAAACTTATCTTTAATAGTGATCTTGTTGAGATCTCTATAATCTGGACACATACGCCATGAGCTATCTTTCTTGAATACCATTACCAATGGTAATGGGAGTAAGAACTTTGGCTAGGTCTAATAATGCCGACCTCTAACATTTCTTCAACCATGCACTCAATTTCACTCTTTTTGGTGTAAGGGTATCGTATGGCTTGATGTTGGGAGG
Organism: Picea sitchensis; assembly: GCA_010110895.2. NCBI lineage: Eukaryota > Viridiplantae > Streptophyta > Pinopsida > Pinales > Pinaceae > Picea > Picea sitchensis. The sequence goes on along the minus strand of SNQJ01S0140396.1, from coordinate 16,415 downwards.
AACACTCCACCGAATTGGTGAATTTCATGATCATGATTTCAAGTGGGTGGAAGACCTTGGGACTAGCCTTCAAATACTTTGGAATGCTTATCAATGATCCTTTGGAGATCTTGAGGAATAGATGGATTAGATGTTTGGGCTATCTAGTGAGCATGGTTATTGTAATGTAGCCTTGATGCCCCTTTCAATAATTTTTTCATGTCGTTAGGAAGCTTATCACCTTACCGGGTTTCCACTGTGATACTTCTTAACTCAATTTCTTTCCTTCCAATAAAAATTTCATGAAAAGTTCTTGAAAATTAAAGTCGTGTTCTAATGATTGTAACCATTGGATTCCTAGTACAACATCTACACCACCCATGGGTATAGAAATCATTGGACTATTCATTACATATTCCCCATAGTAAAATTGATCTTGTTGCATTTTTCACGAGCAATTGATAGTTCCTCCATCTGCCGATCATTAGCAAAACTCTAGTCTTTGGATATACAAAGCAATTGAGATCTTTGGCTAATTATAGTGAATGAGGTATAGTCTTGCCGGAGATAATTAGTACTATTACCTTTTTCTTTTGATGTATCCTTTGATCTTGAGGGTTTGAAAAGTGCTAATTCACAACCAATGCATTAGACGATATTGTGGGAGTCAAATCTTGAGACGAAATTTCTTCTACGTTTCCATCTTGAGAGATGGTTCTTGTTCTTGTTCTTCTTCACAATCTATGTGAATGTTTCTTCTCCACCACACTTATGTCCCTTCTTGCTTGTTGTCACAATTAAAGCATAAACCTTTTTTTTTTTCTTTCCTTCAATTTATGAGGTGTCAACCTTGTAGGTTGGTGTTTTATAAGAAGAACATTGTTCTCTCTATAGATGTTAGGATTGGTCCTTCTAGTAGCCATAGCCATATTTTTAGTTTCAACATTTCTTGCCACCTTAAATGCATTCTCAATGATTTGGGTTCCCAATTGAACCTCATGTTGAATTTATCCTTTAAAGTTCCTATGAATACACATCAATCAAGAATGCTCATCGGTCTCCGGTTACCTTTATATTCAATCTATGGAAGTTCTCATTGTGCTCGGTAGCTGAACCCTTTGCTTGAGATTTATCAATTGGCTAAAGAAGGTATTGCTCCTTGTATCCCTCATGAGTGTGCTATCATTTCTTCTGTGAAAATTGTCCAAGTGGCCAGAGTGATTTGTGTGAGAACAAAGTCGTTGATACCATACAAATTGATTAGTTTCTAAATATAAAGAAGCAATTTGTACCTTTTGTGTATGTGGCACATTATGGAGATCAAGAAATTGCTCCATCTGAGGGTATCCATGATTGGGTCCTTTCCATCAAACTTTCTCATATAAATCTTAGGAATGTGGTTTGGTCTTGAAACCAATTTGGGTTCTCCATTCTTGATTCACCTTCCTTGTGTCCTCATCATGAATTTCATGGGATGCATTTTCACTTTAGGTGTCTTCTACGTTACGAATTTTCAATACTTCCCTGATCTCCCCTTTTAAACCATCCATCTTAGTATCAACAGCTTCCATTGAATCCATCTTATTTTGTAGTTCATTTATGTCCCTACACATTTTTCTTCACCTTCATCAAGAGTCAAGTAGGTTTTAAGGCTTATTTGGTGTAGAAGTTCCCTTTTTGGTGGCATGTTGTCCAAGTATCACTTTTGAACCTTGATTTTTGGTGGTTACGCTAGAAATATTTCTTCTATTGTATCTCCCAAGTTTAGACCCTTATAGGTATGAAACTTTCATTTATATAGTTCTTTGATATTTCTTCTCTACAATGCCTAGGTATGATCAAAATTGGATGTGCCATGTGGAATTTATGGTAGCTTCCCCACAACTTGCTGATTTTTGGCCTTTCGAGAGATCTCACTTGTATAGCATGCCCGCACAAAATAATTGATATAAAATTCACAAACTCACACGAGAAATACTACAGACTATCCATGATCCAATGAAGTAGTCCCACTCAATTTAATACTCTAGGAATAGAGGTTATGATTTTTTTACTTGGAACACCTTCTTGAGACTAGTCAATAGGACTGGTCGGATGCCTATCTTACAGGGTGTATCTACAAATTTAAGATGACCCAAGCTGAAATTTTTGCCACATATACCTTACCAATTTCTGTAAATAGAATCTAGAGTTCAGAGTCTGAAACATTATAGAAAAGTGTTTATAGAAAAATTATGCAATAACTCCTTTAGGGATGATTCTAGAACCCTATATTGTAGAGGTTGTATCTCGAGAAAGTATAAAGGCCTCAGGAGATGAATTTTGAATCAACTTGTACTTGATTCATCTATTAAATATTCTCCAAGGCGTTCCTTATGAAACATTGTAGAAAAAAGTTATAGCAAAATTCCAAAGTGTGTCTCAGATGTAGCGTGAAACCCCAAGACCTTGAGCTCACGATACACAGTATGCTTCCACGAACTTATCCACTTTCTTCTCTTGTGAGGAGAGTGCGACCCATGGAACCCTAGATATCAGTTGTTATATTTCTCTCATTAAAGAGGCGAGTCCGCGAAGAAGAAAAATTCCCCGTCTGAGAGATGACCTTCTGCATTTCTTAGTAGACTCAAAGGAAATGGCACTAGGTGGGTACCTACAGTATTTTGTATAATTCTTGTTCAAAGTAATAATAACAACGTGAGGCCTAAAATCATATACAACTATGGTGTTTCCATAAATATGGTTGGCCAAAGAAAATTAAAAACCTAGAGAGGGCAACATCACATAATACCTCATCTTTGAAGGGATAGATTTTGTATGATGATTGACATTGTTGGGTGATGTGGATGTTGCTTCCTTAGCAGAGCCATACGATGGTGTACTAGGGGTTGCGGGTGCAACATTGTAGGCAGGTCGAGTCACTTGACAATCTATGTTGAGATAATGCTACTACCACACCAAAATGATGATGAAGTGCAGCGGGGTACCCTTCACCTACATTTGTGAATGAAAAAGGCCCTCGCCTTCCTCTGAAAAGCTCATCACGGTTCATTGGGTTGGAGCTTGGTGGTAGAAATGGTAGCATTGGGTTCTGCATCAATGATCCATCTCCCCTTTTGGTTCCGGCCTAGGAGTTGGAAACCGCATTTAGATGGGGGCTTTCACCTTAGTCACCAACAACTTCTTTGAGATGAAATCAACAATGCTATGCCAGAGGCTCTTGTAAAATCACACACCTCTTCCCGATATATTTCTTTGTATTTCTGGTATCCTTCTTTTTCTTGTGGCTGGGTGGTTGCCTTGAGGCTCTTTGTCCTTCTTTACGTGGGTTGAGAGCCTTCCTAACTTTAACGTGAGGGTTCCCTAGGCCCAAATTACCGATGTCTTTGTTTGCGATCTTAACAGAGTTTGGACTGACATATCGATGGGTTGTTCCCCAGGATGTGTGATGTCAGGAAACTCCATTCAGCCTAGATATTATCTATGCATAGCATCAGCGATACTTGAGAGCGCACCATATGTCACTCAAAATCTTTGATACCCTGGCTTGGTGCTCAAGGTATGGAATATATTTGTGAACTCAGACAGCATGGTCTCTTGTTGTAGTGTGGTCCATTTTGTATGTAGGTCATCATAAATTCCAGCAGGGGTACTATTGTTCCTTAATAGCATCATGAAGGATTCCTAAGTGACCATGACTATAAATAATGAGGGTTCCTTTGTTTCCATACGCTTTAACATAAAGTTTCCCACAATCTTTGACATGGAGAATGGCTTTGAGGGAGCACACAAGTAATCTTTTCTCTATTAGAAGTTATGGATAGAGAAATACCCTTCTAGTAGATTCAAACATTTGTCTACAACACACGCATCTATCGACCTTCAAATATAGGAATATTGAAGTTGATTTGTACCTTGAATGGAAGTGATTATATAGTTTGAGGAATATGTGTCATGTTGGTAGTCATGGGATTTGCGTGAAACTATCATCATATCATTCCTTTGTTGCATGAGGGGCTTCCCTCGAGAAAATTTTTGAAGGAATATCTATCCCATCATATTTCTTTTCTCCCTCCATGAGAGGTCTGTTGGGCATGTGAGAGATTTTATCCTCAAGAGAAACAAGATCGAGACCCAATTCTTTACCGACCTCATTGAGGGACATGCATTAAGAATGACAAGGAGCATGCCACGATACTCTTCGATCGATTTTTATGAGAAGAGCGAAATGAATATAGATTATTATCAAAATATGATTAACCCATAATAAAAGATATATGGTAAGCTGGTTTCTATTCAATAAAAGGAAATAATATGAGCTGTAAAATCACGTGGAAAACAAGCTTAATAGAATGGTGGAAAGCCATTATCTCGAGAAGAGATGTGGCCGAGTACACTCGTCATGAAGATGATTAATGAGGCTCTCAAGGCATTTTTACAATAAACATGAAGATATCAAAACCCTATACATCCAAAACCTAACCCTAGGGATGAAGCGCCAAAGAGAATCCGTGGGCCTCGTTTGGGTAAGTTAGTATCAACTCGGGGTTGTAACTTTTGCATAAGATCTCCATTTTAGTATATGATATTCCATTGGAAAGGTATCGAGGACACATATGTTTCCTATGATGATCCCTATACATGTTATCTGTGGTGAGCACTAAAAACATTGTTTAGGGCCTCAAGATGACCTCGGAGAGTCGGGGAACCCAAAAGTAGGAAAAAGAATTGTCGGCTGTAAATGCCAAAAATGAGCGGTTGGAATAGATTGGGAGAATACCGATATCCATCTGGATCGAATATTCTAGTGAAACAAATTCTGCAACATTCGATCACTCAACCGTTGCAGTAAAAATTCAAACAAATCTACCATTTGTTTATAAAAATGTTTTTTCTTTTCAATTAAGTGCAAAATATTGAACCCCCAAGTTCATTATTGAACTGTGGAATATGCATGTGCAATACAAGGATGAAAAAAATCCATTTGCACCCATGAACAAATAAAGGAAGAATGAATCACCAGCAAGCCTTGAGAAGGAGATCCCAAAAGATGGACAAATGTTCAAAATCTTTGTAATATTTATTTAGTTTATATTTTATTCTATTTATTGTAATTACAGATGTAATCATGGCTTCTTCTGGTTGAATGTAAAAGAGATACTTATGAATACAAATTATAGAGAAAATAAAGAGATTCTGTTTCATTTCTTTGAATTATGTGTTTTATGTGTATTGTTTTTTCATCATAATCCGTTTTCTTCACTCTATGGTTCTTGAAGATTGAAATACCACAATTTAGTAATACATCTATTGTGGTCCATATAATTGGAAGTATGTTCAGCTACAAATTTTCCTCTATTATTACCGTGATTAAAACAAGATTTTGTATCACATATTGGATCTCCTCATTTCAATTCATCTTTTAAGACATAGTCTTCATGATTCTTCTATTGTGAATAAGGTAAGATTTATCAACGTTGGATACCTTACTTTGTTTGTCATTTTTACTACAATTCTACTTTTCATCTCTTTAATATTGATAAAATTCAAAGAAAGAGATACTCCCTCTGTGTTTTCTAAATCATTAAGTTATTTGAAGTTCCATCTCAAAACCGAGAGGTAAGAAAACATTATATAAAAAATATTTTAGAAAAATTTTGGATGCCCGACATTATTCTATGAGCCTAGAGTAAATCTCAAGAACAACAAAATCAATGAAAACCATTTATGTTGACATCAATGACAAAATTGTCCAACTTTCACAACATCAATGAAACCAACTATCAACAATATCCCCTTTGCATTGATGGAAACACTCATGCTCCACTATGACCAATGTCTTGAACTTTCTCTCTCATGTTCCTCCCCTTTGACATCAATGTGGGAAAAGGTATCTCTCTTTGAGTTCTCCCCATGTATTCATTATACGATATTTCTCTTTCTCCTCCTTTGATGTCATGGGTAAAAGGGTAACTCCCACTATCGACATGTCTCCCCTTGTCTTGGTGCTTCTAATATGGTCTCTCTCTCTAACAATTTATCCCTTTGAATTATCTGCAAGATGTCATGTAGAACAATGTGGGGATTCCTTTAATTTCTTCCTTTCCCCTCTTCCAATGCTTCTTGTCCATTTGTGCTTCCTCTTATTATTCACTAAAATATATATAAATCATTCAAATATTACTTGACTTCAAATCTTCATGGGTTGTCAAGTTTACATCAATGACCACACTTTTCAACAATTTTCCTTTCACGGTATGGCTTCTGCTAATGGTTTATCTTCCCTTGTTCTATTGTACATTTAAATGTTTTCCTTCCTGTGACTAATTGATTCCACCTATCAATATGATTTCATCCACTATCATATATCTTTCTAGACCTACCAAAAATCTCATGAATCCATCTCCATCCATATGTCATAAAGCTATCCATATTTCTGCTACAAAACTGCACACAATGCTAACTCATATGTCACTTTACTCTTCTGAATAATTCTTCTACTTTGCAGTAACTGATGATTTCATATTCATGCTTCTCAAACTATCTTGGTGATATGTAAATCAAACTTTACATGTATGGAACAATATGCTTGAATATATCCGTACTGAATATGTCCTTGTCTAAATACATTCATATAATCCTCTATCATGAATCTCTGCCTAAGAAGTGTACCAATGATATTCTTTATAACTGTCAGTTGATACCAGCATGGGAATGTGTTAGGCTTCTACTCTTCAAATAATCAATCACAAGACATTTTGCATTTATGTCATCAAACCATTCTAAAATTTCTTTCCCAAAATGTACAAACACTTCAAACCACTTGAAATATAGTTCTATAATCTGTAGAGCTACTAATTAGACTCCCCCTCTTCAATATTCATATTTACTAGTGTCCAAATTCGAGATGTATCAAAGATATCCATCTAGATGTGAATTAATCTTCCTCTTAATTTGTGGATTCATCATTTTCCTTTTCATCCTCTTCTGAATTTTGACATCCTTTTCATTTTATTCTTGAATTGACATCTTCCTCTTCGTTGTCTTCTCGGATTTTGACATCTTCCTCTTTTATTGTATATTCATCATGATCTTGTGATGCTACAAATCTAGTGAGTGCGATCTCTAGGACTTGGTTTTCATTCACCTACTCTTCCACATTTTTCATTTCTTCTCCAAACCTTCCATTATCCGACATCAATGTTTTCCTTCATGGGAGGATCTATCACACTTCTACAATTTCAATCTATGTGACCATAATTGTACCATTTAGCAACATTCAATATTGTGAGATCCAAATAACCATCTCATGTTTGAACATTTCTTCCATATGCTGAATCTACAACTTATGTCAAAGTTAGTACATGTAAAACACTAACCCAAAAAGAACTTTTGATACTTGGAATTGAATGATGTTATTTGGCTAGTTGTAAGTCCTTTTGAATTCAACCTTCCTTGGATGATGACACATTATTTTTTCTTTGGTTATTTCCTTCACAATAATTGAATCTTATTTGCTTCCCCAGATAGCAGAAAGACATTTATATTCATTCCTCTCTATGGTCTTCAGGTTTGTCATGTAGCTTGAACCTTTCTCAAAATGAAAATTCTTGTATACTAGTCTAGATTTGTTATTGTATGTCCTTTGAGTATTGAGAATGTTTTATAACACTTGAGAACTCTTTAAGTTCTTGTTGAGCCTATTGAATTCAACTCTCAATTTCATGACTTCCTTTCAGATTCTCACACTCTTTTTCTTTCTTCTTTATCATCTAGATTTTCATTACTTCTTATGTTCTTCTTTTGCTTATTCAAGTTGGGTTTTCAAGGTGATGATTTCATCTTTGAATGATTTGTTTTTCTTCCTTTCTTTCTTCAACTCAGTTAAATAACTAATTAATTCTAACTCAAAATCCACTTCACCTTCTTCTTCATCTCTTTCATTAGTTATTTTCTTAGTTTCTACATCCATAAAGAGTACTCTTTATGAATCACTATCATTTCATCATCTTCATCAGATGTGAAACCATCTTTTCTTGAGTAGAGAATATTTTTCTTGAAGGCTTTCCTTTTATATCCTTTCTTGTTTCCCTTTTGATATTTATTTTTCTTTCTTGGGATCTTCTTCTTCATCACTAACTTTATTCTTAGCATAAGGACACTTATTTTGAAAATGACCAATTTTACCACAATTTAAACATTTTAATGGAAGCATACATTTATACTCTCTGGTACCTTTATTTAATTTCCTTACGAAGTTAACTATCTCTTCATCTTCGTCTGAATCATCGTTGCAGCTTCAATTTGGATTGGTGTGATTTTCTTCTTCTTTTTTCCTTTTTTGATGATTTGAAAGTCAATTCCTTCTTGGATGGGTTCTTGTTCTGTTCTCATTTCATAAGTTGTAAATATTCCAAGTAAAACTCATCCATGCTCAACTTATCAATATATGTTCTTTCTTCTAGAGGTAATATCTTAGGATTGAATCTCATTGGAAGATCTTAGTACCTTTTGAGAAAATCATAGATTCTTCAACTTTTTCTCCAAATAATTTAATTACATTCATTTTTTCATCAACTCGTAAAAAATAAGTTGATATTCATGATATTCCTTGATTTTCAAGCTGTTCAAATTGACCTCTGTGAGTTTGAATCTTGTTTTCCTTGTTGGCATATCCTTTATTAAAATTGAATTTTGTCCCAAATATCCTGCGGAGAATCAAAATGCATAAACTTGACATATACAGAATCAACATGCCATTCAGATATCAATGTTATCCCCAAAGTAATTTTATTGAGTTTTTTTTCCATCCTTATCTATTGGGGAAGTGGTAGTATCGCCCATGCATACATCGATGCATTTCCAAACATCAAATCCACGATAGCATGCATGTTTTTATCCTTTTTCTCCAGAAGGAATAGTTCTATCCATCAAACTATGAACTCCAATCTTAGTGTATTCATGATCTTCCTTCTAGTGGTTAAACTATCTTCTTGAAAGACCTCCAGTGATTCCAATTGCTAGAATATTGATGCGTGGGGGTGAATGCAGTATGAGAGAAATTTTTACCAATTTCAATCACATTATATATAAAGTTCAACCTTATCAACAATATTCAATAATTTATCACTTATTCATTCAATATATCATTGCATCATAAACAATATCAATTTGTTTAGTGCATAATAAACAATCATAGATACGGTACACGAAATTTATGTGGAAACAAAATGGGAGAAAACCATGAGATGATTTATTATATATAGCAAGAATAAATTCATAGGAAGTGTCAAATTCCAAAATGTCAACTCAACTAGAAGGGCTCCAACCCCTGTTACAAGCTCAACTGAAGGCTCCAACCCCTATTTACAAGCTCAACTTGAAGGAAGATACAGCTCACAGATAGATCCAACTACAGGCTGGAGGAGGCTATGAGCCACCTCTAATTCAGGCTCCAACTGAAGGAATATCCAACTCCTTGCATTATCTATATCGGAAGAACACTACCCCTAATTCTGAGGGCTCTAACACGAAGGAGATCCAAATCCTTGTGTTCAACACCAATAGTAAGGAGGATACAACCCCATTTCATTTCCTTATCCTACGACCATGAAATATAAGTGTAGAATCAAGCTATCACTACCATTGATATTGTCCTTACCGGTGTCAGCGGTAATTTGTCATTGCATCACTACCACATCAACTTGTTACTATCACTATCACATCAACCAATTATTGTCACTCAATCACATCTAGCATGTACCTGATCATGCATCAACCATGTACCATGGCAGTACCATATGCATCCAACTTGTACCATATCATGCATGTACCAAAGATATACCTTAAACTATGTACTATGATATATTCCTCATCCATATACCATATACTCATGATATGTCAATCATGCCATACACCATATACAATAAGAAATCATCAATGAAGTACCTCAAGCATGTGACCAAATCACCATTACATATACCAGACTAGATACCAAGATAGTCAAGATATACTTCCTAATCAATTACCGCTGACATCACTAAGATGTTTCTCAACATGTACCAACATCCGCGAGACCTTTTATCAAGCATTTACCATAATATTCAATGCATGTACCTAGAATGTGTGCCACAAACTCATCAATAATTGCCTCAAATATGAATCAATATCACCAAAAAATGTACCTCATACATGTACCAAAAATATTCCTCACACCATGCATAAGATGTGCCTCAAACATATAATAATGTCTCAACATAACGAAGACATGCCTCAAGCATGCACCATAACACATCACCAACATGTAACCTCAAAACATGCATAGATATATGCAACTTTAGCATGTAGTCCTTACTGTTATTATCAAATCTCAAACAAACATACCTTTCTGGGCATCAATAACCTTTTTCTTCAAACAACTTTAGGATTCATGATCACACCTCCGGGACTTCTTGTAGACTTTATCAAATGAACCCATCATTTGTTACGACATCAATAAAATTCCAACTATCCAACAACATAAATGAAAACCAACTATCCAGCAATATGTCCCCACTATATTCTCAAATTTAATTAATGCTTAATATATATATAATATGTGGCTACGACTAAGCGATGTAATATGTGAAGTGTATTTATATGTTTTAATAATAAAATGTGATGTCGGTTGCTAAGGGGACATGGAAAATATGGGGGATGAGTACCTCCAGAGAAGGTGCCCTAATGAGTACCTCTCCATCAAAATATTGGTCTTCTTATTCATCTCAGTTGTAAGAAAAAATAAATGAAAAAGACGTCTTGAAATTATTAGGTATGTGTAGTTTTGAAGGCAAGACCTTGGTCTCCGACCTGGTCTACATTCCAGATATCTTGAGGGTGTCTTCTAGTACATGATCTCTTGTATATCTTGGAGATAGATGGCCTAGAGTAGGATTTCATCCCTTGTTCCTCATTGTCCTACACAAATATCTAATTTATATTTTATCCTACACAAGTGGTTGGCATCACTCATGGTTCAATTACAGTGGCCTTTATCAATCGAAATCAATCGAAAGGGTTAGAAACCTAACTATTAAAGGATCTACACAAATTATAAACCATAAGATAAAATGATGTATCATATTCTTGTCCTTCGATAAATTATTTCTTATTCTACCAATATTGACACTCTTTCTCCTCCTATCCACCTTGAATACTTTCTACAAGTACCAAATCCCTTGGCAAATGAAGTCCTCCCTTGTGTCAATACATTGTGAAGTAGAGAGTAATATTGGATAGATTGTCCATTTCCATCTCCATAATAACATTGAGACCAAGGTAGTTGTTGGAGTAGGCATGTGTGGAGAATAATACAACAAGTGAGGAAGAACAATGTGCCACATTTTGAGGAAAAGAATTGTGTGCAACATGATTTGTGGAAATTCGATGCAAATGGCCGGACAAACCTAGCCCTAGTTAGGGTTAGGGTTGGGGTTTTGGGATGGATTGTAGGGGTTTCTAACCCATTTTTGTAATAAAAATAAGGGGTATTAGGTATATTAGGAGAGGAAAATAAATATCTAAGGTTTGATTATTAGAGAGTTAGTGCGACAAGTGCATTTTGGAGAACCTATTTTTGGAGTTCTTGGGATTGGAAGTCTATTTTGAGAGTTGTAGAGCTTGGATGAGGTCGAAGTAGCTGAGGGTTGGGTCACAAGTTGTGGATCTTGTTGTGATCCTAGTCCACCTCACTACTCACTATTCTGATGTAATGCATGCAATTTGTTTTGATGAATAAGAATAAAGAAGAAGAAGATCTTTGTGGGCATTGTATCATGTGTCCTCAAATATCCTTCTGGGTCCTCCATAAACCATCTAGAACAGAGATTGTGATGTGCACTGCGTGCCACGGTGTATCCTTCTGGCTTACCATAAGGGTAGATGGTGATAAAGGTTTGTTGGAGAACTAAGGTAGAACTGGGTCAACCCATAAAGTTCAAAAAATGATTCCATTACCAAATAGAACTCAAAAGGAAATCTAGGAAGGAGTTTGGTGAAGAAGATGCGGTGTGGTAGAAATGGATGTTCATGCCATGGAATCCTATGAAGTAAGAGATTGAAATATGGTTAGAGACAAAGAAACTAGATTTTGCACAAAAAGACAATAAGGGTTCTAGGTATACACCACGCTAGTAATTGTAGAGGTATGTGTTTAATGATCTACATGAAGCATATTGTTTTTTCTTTCCACAATTATTATAGGAATGGTTGTTAATATTGAAGGATACCCATCCGACTAATCGGATTAGGCCATTAGTGTGGACTGTTGAAAATATCATGCATTTGGAAAGAATTAATAACAAATTCACATGCAATAGATTTTTGGTTAGTCATATTACTGTGGGGTTTATCACTAAGTTCGCAGTAGATACAATGAAGCCATACATTGTTGCAAAGTAGAAGGACACCAAAAGGGACCAGTATATTAGGTCCTTTTACACGTCGATCAAGATCCTATTACATGATAAATGAATGATGACCATGGAGTCGATTAACTAGATCACTCTACATGCATGGGGGAGTTGGGAAGCACTAAGGAAGATCTTAGAATGGAGAGGCTCACGGAGAGTAGAGGAAAGGATATTATTACAATTCATCAACCCATGTATTCATCAACTCCCATGTATTCATCAACCTCATAATAAGATGTTCCTAGCTTATTATCATTTTGTAAGTGAACAATTGAGGGTCCTTCGCCATCTACTCTTTGACTATCATTCACCAAGTGATATGGATTAAGGTTGATTATCCAATTTCTGGAGACCCTTGGAACAAATCCCACACCTTTATCCTCCAAACATTGTGGAGAGTTGTCCAAGAGCCCTATCAAAGGATTTGCAATGTCCCCACTTCCAATGTAATCAACACCTATATTTTCTACCTCTACCTTTTTGGTATCCTAAATTCTAATTAATAAGATTTTGTGGATTCTTAGAATCATTTATCTATCAAACCCATCTCAAAAATGAAGCTCACAATTCCTAGTAATGTGGCCATATGTATGATTTCAAGAAAATTGAAATGGTACTTTTGAGTGTAATCTAGTGTTTTTTGAATAAAATATCCCCCCACCTATACCTCCATAGTATCAGAAAAAACTCCTCTAATGCCAATTTCAATGATTTGGGCCGCAAATCACAGTGGACTCATTTTGTGGGATTCGTCAATCATTACCATATCACCTAGAAAATTTCCTATGTTAGTAAGAGTTATCAGTCCATATTTCAATCATTAACCCAAGGATTTTAACCCAAATGGGTATAAACATAGCTACCTCCACTCTCAAATTGAAACAAGGATGTCATGGATTCAAGTAAAGGAAAAAATAACCCTAGAACAATTTACCTCCTAGTATCATTGAAGTGTCATCCATTGATCAGGAGATGAAACCTATCCATCCTCATATCATGATATTAAATATAGGACCATACCCTATTATAGGATACCAGAGATGCTTCACCTAGTCATTGAAATTATCCATAGAAAAACAACACTCATGGAATTTCCTGATGAACATGTTTTTAGAAACTTAAATGACCTATATACCCTTTGGTCTTCTTTGATGACTAATATTACCTTATTATTTTTAATTTTAAAATTGTTTTGTTGAATTTTTTTTCCATTATATCTAAAAGTTTTTCCTTAATATTATCCAAAGTAACTAGGTAAAGAGAACCTTTGATAAATCCAAAAACATATACTTGCATTGATGAGGGAAATGAGTGCTCTAACTTGTAGTGGCTACAACTGACCATTCGAAGAAATGCCTAGAGAATGATTTTCAAATCCCACATACTTCAGATTTGTAGTACTTATGCATTGATCCTTCAAACAACTATTGATATTAATGTTACCCAAGGGAACATTAACACCAACACTCTCCAACACATTTGTTTTCCTTGAAATCTGATCATCCACCTAACAAATAATAGGGACGGCCAGTGAAACTAAAAAATATGCACAAGCCACATTATTTATAAAATCTAATGTTTTGTGATAATGAAACATTCATTTTCTTTGATGCGCAACACTTACAACCAACCAGTTTCCCAACTAGGGAAGATATATTTGGATACGTGACAAAGATTTGGTCTTTACAAAGGGAATTGTTTGAATAATCAATGAGTTGTATTTCATCCTCCATACCGTGCCATGAATAATTAAAAAACCATATTTCAAAAAAACCTAAACCCTTCCATGAGAGCTCCCCCATCACATCAACTTTCACTAACAATGTTATAATAACTAACCTAATAATTGTTTATATACTAACCTAAATTATACACTAACTTATAAGTTTAACGTGTATGATAACTTATATATTAATATTAACTTATATTTATTGTGTCCTAACTTATGTATTAAGTTATATTAATATAGGGTAACTTATTAATACTAACTTGCATTATTAATATAATGTTTGTTACATTTTATATTTTCAAAAACATAAAATATAGTCAAACATAAAAGCAATCAATCAATATATTGTATGGGATATTACAATGAACAAAAGCATCTAACATGCTATGAAAGATAACTTTTATCTAAAAATATGTGAGTAAAGGGTATATATTTTGTCAAATTCACCCAAAAAAATACACTTTAGTGATAAACATAATCACATGTATAATCACTCCATGAGGTGACAATGATAATGTAGATAGGGAATTTGAAAATTTATGGGGAAAATAGTTATCAACTACAAACAAGAATAACATTGAAGTGCAATATTAATAACACAAAATTAAAACAAGCATATCAACAACATGAATAATTAAAAAATCCTATTTCAAAAAACTTAAACCCTTCCATGAGAGCTCCCATCACATTAACTTTCACTAACAATGTTATAATAACTAACATAATAATTGTTTATATATTAACCTAAATTCTACACTAACTTATAAGTTTAACATGTATGATAACTTATATATTAAAAACAAGCATATCAACAACATGAATAATTAAAAAATCCTATTTCAAAAAACTTAAACCCTTCCATGAGAGCTCCCATCACATTAACTTTCACTAACAATGTTATAATAACTAACATAATAATTGTTTATATATTAACCTAAATTCTACACTAACTTATAAGTTTAACATGTATGATAACTTATATATTAAAATTAACTTATATTGTGTCCTAACTTATGTATTAACCTATATTATATAGGGTAACTTATTAATACTAACTTGCATTATTAATATAATGTTTATTTACATTTTTATATGTTTCAAAAAACATAGCCAAGCATAAAAGCAAGCAATCAATGTATTAAATGAGATATTACAAATAGCAAAAGCATCTAACATGCCATGAAAGACAACTTTCATCTACGAAGATGTGAGATGTGAGTAAAGGGTATATATTTTGTCAAATTCACCCAAAAATAATCAATGTATTAAAAATTAACTTATATTGTGTCCTAACTTATGTATTAACCTATATTATATAGGGTAACTTATTAATACTAACTTGCATTATTAATATAATGTTTATTTACATTTTTATATGTTTCAAAAAAAAACATAGCCAAGCATAAAAGCAAGCAATCAATGTATTAAATGAGATATTACAAATAGCAAAAGCATCTAACATGCCATGAAAGACAACTTTCATCTACGAAGATGTGAGATGTGAGTAAAGGGTATATATTTTGTCAAATTCACCCAAAAAAATAATCAATGTATTAAATGAGATATTACAAATAGCAAAAGCATCTAACATGCCATGAAAGACAACTTTCATCTACGAAGATGTGAGATGTGAGTAAAGGGTATATATTTTGTCAAATTCACCCAAAAAAATACACTTTAGTGATAAACATAATCACATATATAATTATCTCATGAGAGGATAATGTAGATAGGAGAATTTGAAACTTTATGGGGAGAATAGTTATCAACTACAATAACTAAAATTGTCGAGGATAACATTGAAGTGAAATATGAGTAACACAATATCAACAACCTTAATTAAAAAGGCTATCGACAATGCATTGTTTTAATATTTCATTATTTTGGCATTACTAATTGAAATTTAAATGTTCACTAATGCATCTAGTGTGTTTATTTTTCTCTTCCAAAGAAAAAGTCATCATTTCTATTAAAATATTGAATGGAAATTATACTTCTCATGTGCATACTACACGCACGTAATTAATATTACATAGGAATGTACATTTCATTTTGTCTCATTGAAAAGTAGTCGTCAATATTGTTTTCCCTTTCTTCTATTTAACCTCTTGTAATCACCTTAGAGAAGGTTTTACAATGACTAATGATAATTTAGAAATTAGATGATCAATATCCATAAGAAAAATTAGATTTAAAAGGTGTTTCTACTCCTTATTGGAATCAAAATGATTGGATTCATGAAGTCTCTTATGTCCCCT
>SNQJ01S0140395.1:26058-42649 GCA_010110895.2 Picea sitchensis | reverse complement strand
ATTTTTTCTAACAACAGGTTACAAAGCTCTTCTCTTTTATTTTTCCTTTTATCCCATTTCAATCTTTGGAAGTTAGTAGCTTTCTTATATGATTTTTTTCCTCTCGACAACATTTATACTTCAGTAATCACAAATATCAATATGATTTTATTACATCATCTCACAACTTCAATAAAACCCCCCATCGCCAACAAGACTTACTCAAAGTCAGTGGTGTTGGCCATGTTCATTTTCTCAAAAACTAGGTACAAGCTTATCTTGTGACCTTGCACTTTACATCGAGAAATCCTTCTCGCTCTTCATCCCTTTCTTCAAAGTTGTTTTTTGGTAGTGGTGTACCTATTCAAGGTCAGAATTCAACAATTCCATTGTCTCCCTTATCGAGGAGGAATTTGTGAAGCAGTGTCAGAACAACACATAAGAATTCTTCCTGCAAGTCGATGTAAAATTTTTCTTTTATTTTATTAAGAGATGTTTGATATTCAATGACATGATCTAAGATATAATATTTGACAATTATCTCAAACCATTCATGAAAAAAATTTCATCCTCCATTCGTGATATGGAGGCCTAAGTTCTCATCGAATTTTAAATTACGCATTACCCGGTTCGTTGATGTACTGGAACAAGGATTCTGGGATGGCTTCTAGAAGTCTTCCATAAGTCTCCAAGAAGAATTGTGGTCTTGCTTATGCTAATGAATGGTTTTTCTTTGTGCATAATTCTTGATGTAATTATCAATTTTTTGCTCCCACCATTCTCATATGTCTTGTTGAGTTAGCATTTATGTAATATTTTGCATGCCTAGGTCATGAACTACCGACAACAAAACCAATGTTGTAATCTAGGGGAAATTAAGAGAGTGCTACCAGTAGTTTCTTACATTGGAAAACATAGAATACATACATGTAGACATAGATGAAGGAATACACAAGTATTGGAATCCCAAATAACAACAATTTATTATATGATATATCAATACATCACAATAGATTGCATTATCTCTCATAGAGCTTGTCTATTTATAATTTTATATCTAGTTACCAGGAAGTTGTAACTACTTAACTGTCTAGGTCGATCGGTTAATAGATACCTCGACCGACTTATACTTATTAATTCAATGTTCGATTGACTAACTCTTGGTTGACCATCGGGTCTAGTCAACAGAGTCGACTAGCCCCTGCAACAAACATCTAGCATCCAAGTAACTCACTTTTACAAGATAAATTACTCGTAGTTTGGTTGTTTTTGTTCCTTTTTTTTATTATTATAAGATCTCAACACATGCTTGTGGATACAGTTGATGAAGTATAGTGATTTCTACACTAGGAGTGATATTTTTAGATACGCGGCTTGTGTGGGTGTGTCGGTGTGGGAAATGATTGTTTTCCTATATCAACTATAGGTAATGGTATAATGATTGGTGAAAGTACCTAGATGTGAGGCCAAATGTATTTTTTGATGTCATCTTATCCCTAATTGATTTTTTGTTCCATCGTTGTATCCCTCACCCATTTGAAATATTCTCCTTCATACCTTTTTATGAACACGCTACATATTTTGAGTGGTTGAGTTCTTTTTAAAGTTTGGGAAGAGGAGAGAAATTTTGAGTGATGTCATCATGGTCCCATAGACACATGGCCACCTCAAATTGGTCCATGTTAGTATGTACGTGGCTATGGGTTCATTCTACTTGTAGATGATGCAGGAGCATCGCTCCACCTCAACATGCACCAGTTGATTAGCATGAGTGGTGCGCATTCAAGGAAGGGAGAGGTGTCACCCTCTCATTTTTCCTTCAAAATCTAAATCATGATCAAGGAAATAAATGATGACAGGTTGGTAGAGCCAAGTTGTGCCTTTTACCAAGCTATAGATGAGGTCGCCATTAAATGGTTGATAGTAGAAGGGATCTGTATCCGATTCGGATCATATTTCAATCATTGTAATCTGCCTCATTAGTTAGGCATTTTGAATGGTGATTAGACACCACTAGCTTATCTTGGAGGGAAGCTCATCGAGCCCCTCTTGTATAAACCCTTGTATTGCTACCAAGAGAGGATATAGGATATAGAATATAGGAGGAAGCAAAGTTGGAGATTGTTGAGAGACGAGACTCAGTCATAGCCCAGTCTCACATATTGTAATGGGCATTCCACCATTAATAGAAAAAGAACCGATTTCCCTGTTTGTGAAGTTCTTTGTAATGGACATTTAGTTGTGAATGTAGTTCATATGCATTTATACTATATATGTATGTTAGAAACCATCTGCAGGGATAGAGTTATAATCTTCTATATGTGAGTGTGTTGGATTAATTCTAGTTCTCTAGACTAAGTGCAAGGAGTGCATGAAAGAGAGTTGATACTCTTTGAGTCGGTGCAAGGAGTGCATGAAAGAGAGTTGAGACTCTTTGAGTCGATGCAAGGAGTGCATGTCTAAACTCATTCAAGTTAGAAGAGAAGCTACCAGAAGGGCACACCGGGATAGTTCATAGAATCGGAAGGAAATTTCAAGGTTGTTGAATACCTTGGGAAGAAAGGTTGTGTGGGACAAAGCGTAATGCAGATTTGTTGAATACTCTATAAGACTGTACCAGGAGGACATTGAGATAGTGTGAGTACACACAGGAGCAACACATTATGGAAAATTAGAAGTGTCGAGAGAACCCCAGGGTTTTTGAATGCTATGAGAAAGGAAGGATTTGCAAGAGTGCATCGAGCAAGGAAAGGAGATGCCTTAATAATTATGGAAGGGCACAGGAAAAAGTCATCAGAAGGCTTAAGAAAGAGCAAGGAGTGCACCAAGGGTACAATAAGTTCATATTACAAGCTAAGGAGGAACAGAATTAAGCTGCCAGGAAGGCACTAAAAAATATGTGGAAGGAAACAGGATAACTGAGAACCTCCAAGCTTTCAAGATGAGAAAAATCTCAGAAGAACTAGCACAAACCTATGCAAGGAGTGAAGAATAAGGAAGAGAACAGTCTAAGTCTCAGGAAGGAAAATTTATAAGTGTCAGCAAGGAGGAAGGACTCACCAAAGTCCCGGAGGAAGGAAGAATCATCCATCGTTAGGAGGAGACATGTGGAGAAGGATCAAGAGATCCGAGAGTTGGAGCTCTGGGAGGTTTGCCAAGAGAAAAAAGAAATCTCCACGAAGTCTTGAAGAGAAGTTTGAATCCAGACCGTTGGATCTATAAGGGACGCGTGGAAGTGATCCACACATTTTGGAGGGGTAGAACTCTAGGAGATATAAGAGGAAGGTAGCGAGTGACTCCTGAAGGTTGGAGTCTTAATAGATCGCAATCATTGATCGGAATGAGAGATGGGGACTGTTGATCTTTGTTTCATTTGAGTTTGTAACTTCATAGTTTAGGAACATAAGAGTTTGCTATTGTGGAAAGATTCGAAGCCCGAAGCTCGAAGTGCTTCTCATGGTTTATCCCCAAGACACAACCTGAGGTCATATGATATAAAGGGATGGCACAGAGAACGAGTGTCGCCACCAAATCTATTCAAAGGGAAAAGAAGAGAGCTGTGGGGTTAATAGGACCCACACTTTGGAGAAAGAGGGACCTATGATAAATTTCATCAAGTTCTAGTAGGGATTCAGAGAGTCAACTCGACTTAGGTGTTCAAACGATCCTAAACTGAGAGGTCGAGTAGCCCCGAAGTAGAGAAGAAGAGGAGAAGGGGGGGCATGTTCCAGAGTGGTATCAAAGATGTGATTTTGTTTGCAGAGTGTAGATAAAGGAGAGATGATGAAAGTAAATACTATGATACCAACAGATTTGTATCATATCCTGAAATTATTTTTAGGAAAAGGAGACAGTCTGGCTACATCGAGTAGAGTCAAATCTTGAATTTTGTTGTATATAGTGGGTGAATAAAGACAGAGTAAGATGCTCTATGGAAATTGTTGCAAGGCGCACAACATATGGTAGACAATCAAGAAGGCTGCAGGTGAAACAAGATGGTCATTGGAGGTTATAAGCATGGTCGAGGAGGAGACTTCCCGCAGAGAAGAAAAGTGGAGATGGACAAGGAGCTCAGTGAAATCTAAGCAGAGATGGAGAAGCTAACATTTAAGATGCAGTAGGAGGCAAGAGTGCACTGGAGGTATGATTGGCCTTTGAAAATGTAACATACCCAACCACCCACAAGCCGAGGTATGCTACCTTCAAGCCCGCCCTTGGACTTCTTTCTCTTACCGATACCTTTTTAAAATTTAAAGATGCATAAAAGAAAAGACTTTAGCAACACGCACAATAGTAGTCAATAGGCATGCATAGTCTAAATATTCAATTAAACGATAATTAAATATACGACGGAAATACATTCATATACATGTAAATGATACCATAACAAAGAGAACTCATATTTATTAAAGATGACACCAACTGGATGTAGACCAAGGACGTTCCACCCAACCGTAGACACTAATGTTCCAAAACTCAACAACAACGTCACTCCCAAGCCAGGGCTACGAATCCACAAGGACAGTTCCAGAGTGTTACTTGGCTTCCCAAACTAGTCAGCACCCAATATCTCACAGGATTCCCAACTCTCACAATAATCCAAGTACCCAACTCTCTTCTACCCATATTGCACCACCCAAGAGAAAGGATCTCCACCCTTCTCTGCCATGCAGTCCCTCAAGCAGTCCTTCTCCTTATTCAGTATCTCGCGCAATTGGTATAGAATGTCAATGTTGTAACTCTTAGGAATCGCAAATGTGAGCAACGTTGGATAGAGGCCAACACATCTCAGACATACAGGCCTCAAGTCGCGGCTGGATCACACCAGTGACCACTACAATCCACCATATCATGGCTAATTCTTTAGCAGTTCAGTTACCTTTCCCAATCCAAGACATAGATGAGGATGCTTCAATGAATGGGTAAGTGGGTGCATGCAAGTGCATGAGGGAAATGAATGAACTTATAGGGAATCAGTGAACAATCCATCAGTCGAACCCCCCCCATCAAACTAGAGGCGGGTTTAAGTAACTTCATGGGGAATCAAGAACCTCCTGGCCTTCCCCAAGAAGCTCATGTAATTGATCCCCTCCCTTAGACAAAAAGGGGTAATTAAAATAGGAATAAACACTTATCCCCTCAAGCCCCCTATCTTGTGGAATAATAGCCCCCTATAACTCTAGTCCTTGTTCGTCTATCAACCATCCATGTATTTATTATTAATAATGATAAAAAAAACATTACATTTCTTGGGCACATTGTCCTTTTAATAATTGTTTGGGCACCCTGTCCTCTCAGCATTGTAACAATACATTATTTAAAATCGAGGTTCAAAACCTAGAGTGTTACATCCCCTCCCACTTATTTCGGCATGGTCCTTAGTGCATATACAAAATAGATATCAAAATCTCAAATTTATTCAAAACGTTGTGGGTACTATGCCTAGATGGCATATTCATGCTCCCAGGTAGCATATTTAGTGTCGTACCAGGTCCATTGAACTTATACCATCTCTATAACTTGATTCCAGATCATTTTGACTTTTTTGTCCAATACCCACACTGGTTGAACCTGAAAATATCCCTCTATCTCTACCTGAATCAGATGCCAATCAATAACATGGTTAGGATCATGTACATATTTATTTAGTAAAGAGACATGAAATAGATTATGTACATTCATGGAAGCAGGCAATGCAAGCATGTATGCAACAGGCCCTATTATGTCCAATATTTCAAATGGACCACAGAATTTGGCTGCCAGCTTTGTACAACTACCCAACTTCAAAGAGATTTTCTTGGGCTTCACTTTCAAAAGTACATGCTCCCCTACTTTAAATTCTCTAGTTTTCCTTTTATTGTCTTCATAAATTTTCTTTCTATCCTGAGCTGCCTTTAAATTCTGCTTGATCTTGACCACTTGGTCTTACATGTCCTTCAGAAACTCCAGCCCAAGTACCACTCTATCTATTGGGTTGTCCCAGATTACTGGAGTATCGCATTTCCTACCGTACAAGGCTTCAAATGGGATCATTCTCAATGAATCTTGATACCCATTGTTATATGCAAACTCAACCAAGTGTAAGTAATCTTCCCACTTAGATGGCTTATCCATCACATACATTCTCAGTATATCTTCAATTATTCGATTGACTCTCTCTCTTTTCCCATTTGTTTGGGGATGATATGTTGTGATAAAGTTTAGATTTGTGCCAAATCCTTTAAACAATCCCCTCCAGAAATTGGAGGTAAAATTTGTATCTTTGTCTGAGATGATTGTCGTAGGTATCCCATGCAACCTAGCAATTTCCTTCATGAAAATTTATGCAATATTAGCCACTATATGTGTTGTCTTCATAGGCACAAAATGAGAAGCCTTTGTTAATTTTTCAACCACCACCATCATTGAATCATGTTGCTTACTCGTTCTGGGTAATCCTGTGATGAAATCCATGGTGATCACTTCCCATTTCTTCTCTGGGATTGGCATTGGCTACAACAAACTCGTTGGGTGCCTATGCTCAGCCTTCACCTTTTGACATTCCATACATAAAGCCATGTAATCAAAAAGATCCTTCCTCATTCCAGGCAAAAAGAACTAGCTTCTTACTGTTGTAATAGTTTTCTGGTAACCAGGATTTCCAGCATAAGGAACATCATGCATACTCCTTTATTTTTTGTTGTACATCTCCTTGCTATAAGCTTTCCTTTACCTATAGGTAATGTTGGTCTGTAACAAGACCATCTAAAATTACGCTCTTCAAGTCTTACTGATGCATATTGACAACAATAGCATGCATGATATGCACTCTTCTAATAAGTGCATCAACAACTTTCTTCTCCTTTCCCTTGATATGCTTGATATCGAAGTCATATTCACTTAAAAATTCCAGGCATCTTGTTTGCATGGAATTCAATGTTGGATTATCAAAAAGATACTTCAGGCCAATGTGGTCTGTCCTTGTTTCCACAGGGGTAGACCTAGGGTTCATTCCAAGAGCGCACCAAAAATCCCTAGCTATTGGCCCTTTCGGCAACACCTGCAAAGAAGATGTAGTCTCACCCAAAGCAGCTAAGAGGGGGGTTGCAAGATAGAGATGTCTACAACCAGGGGAATATCAAGTGGAACTAATACAAAGATAATGCAACATTCATGTATCTCTTATCATCTAGATCTACTCTGCACAGCCATAAATCTGATTTAACACAATAATGCAAATTAGAGTATAACAATGACAGAGATCCAGGCATCAATCACACATATGACACAAAATATACGTGGTTCACCCTCTCTCTAGGGCTACATCCACGGAACTATTCTTATGATATATTAAGATAAATATTACAGTTCTGATTTATACTCTTAGTTAGCAGATCTTCTATCTTCTTCTCTCTATATCCCACCTTCGTATGC
This sequence comes from Picea sitchensis, assembly GCA_010110895.2. Classification (NCBI taxonomy): domain Eukaryota; kingdom Viridiplantae; phylum Streptophyta; class Pinopsida; order Pinales; family Pinaceae; genus Picea; species Picea sitchensis. Next base: position 35,257 of record SNQJ01S0140395.1, on the reverse strand, counting down.
ACCTAGTTGCAGGACTTGATCTTTGCACCCAGCTGAAGATCTTACAATACCAGGAGGCTCTCACTTTTAGCACTCCTCTCTCTCATAGTACAATAATCTCTTAACCAATAACAATCAATATCAATATCTAACACTAGTACCGACCTGACCTAGGTCCTCTTGACCTCTATTTATACATCATAGTCCCTCACCGATAGCCTTAGGTTGAAACATAGGTGTCAAAACCCTAATTACCAAAAACCCTAGGTGTCTCAAACCCTAGGTCAACTTGACCTGCCTTTTCAGGGCTTTGCCATCCTGTCTTTCCTCCCTTCTCACGCGGTGCTCCAAAGAATCCAATGGTGGATTTATCTACTTGCTGAGTTGTCCTTGATCCATCTTCCTTGTTGATATGTCATCCTTGATCTCCTCATACAACATCTTTCTTCTTTGTACTTTGCTCTGGATTTTTTTCTCTTTTTCTTACTTCGACCTAGTGACAGTCACTGTGTCTCCTGCGCAGTTTGCTTTTGACCTTTTCTTCCTCGATATTCTCTTCCTTCCCTAACCAAGGGCCAATAGTCCCCCAAAACTCACCTGTGACTCGTCCTGAGGCACTTCAGATCTAATCCTTTCGTTTCACTTCGAATCTGGACTACGTAACATAGGCTTTTCTTTCTACTTGATGCCTCCTTCCCATCCTTGTGCAGACTGTCTTTTCTATGTCTGGTACCTAGTTTCAACTACACCTGGTACCTAGAACCTTTTCTCCTTACTTTCACTGAGAGCTACGAGGAAACTGGTTGTCATAATACAACTTCAACCAACTCCCATTCACTAATCCTTCTTTCCATTCTCCCTTCAATTTCTTCAGTTGTGAATCTCCTCCTTCTATAACATAGGTGATGTTGTATGGTCCAAGCCAATGCATTCTGAACTTCACTGGATGTCTTATAAATTTATTGTCATACACCAGTACTAAATCACCTTGCTTAAATGCCTTTTTCTTGATGTGTCTATCATGATAGGCCTTCTCTCTTTCCTTTTGTACTTGCTAATGGAATCCTGCAATAAATATGTCTTCCTGTAGTTCAACCAGCTGGGAAATCCTCTCACGAACAGTGCCAGTATCATCCATGTCTGTAAATGCAACAAATCTTAAGCTTAGTACCAAGTAATCCATTGGGACAACAACTTTGAGGCCATAAACCAACTTGAAAGGGGTCTGCATTGTTAATTTATTACAAGTGGTTCTATAAGCCCAGAGTACTGTTGGTACTCTTAAATCCCAGTCATCCCTGTTCACACTGCAAATATTTGTCAATGTTGTCTCCAAGATTTTTTTGAATGCTTCAACCATTCCATTTGCTTGTGGATGGTAAGGTTTACTCTTCTGATGGTGAATTGTGAATTCTTCAGTCAGGGCTTCAACTACCTTGTTGATGAAATGAGTGACTTAATCACTCATAAGGGTCTTAGGGAATCCAAACCTAGTTATTATGTCATCAAATATAAAACATGCAGCTATAGTTGCACTACAATCCTTGACTTCTCTTTCTTTGGCCCATCTAGTCGGGTATTCTATCGCAGTGATAATGTACCTTGTTCCTGTGTGCTTTCTTGGTGGGTTTATAGGTACCACGAAATCAATGGCCCACTTTTCAAATTCTTGTAGGGTCATCTATAGTGATAGTGGAATTTCATCTCTTCAAGATGGTTTTCCAACTCTCTGGCATACATCATAGGCTTTGGTATATTCTTTATCATCTTTGTGTAAAGTAGGCCACCAAAGGCCAACTCGCAGAACCTTCTGTGCAGTTGCTTTCCCTATGTAATGTCCTCCTGCAATGCCTTCATGATCTTCTGCGAGGATCAACGGGCACTCTTCCTCCATCACACATCTTCTTAGTATCTCATCAGGTCCCATATTATATAGTTGACCAACTATCAGTGAAAAGTCTGCAGCGCGCACCACTAGTTGTTTCTTCTGGGAAATTGTATACTCACTTGGATCCATTCCTGTTGACAGGAACTAGACTATGTCTATAAATTGGTCATCCATCTTCCTAATGGTGAGCAGTTGTGCATCCGATAGGGTATCCTCCAGACGGGTGGGTTCTTCGCCATGTTCCAACCTCGACAAGTGGTTGGGTCCCTTGTTCATTCTTCCTGGGTTAACTATAATCTCAAAATCATATTCCTGAAATAGGAGAATCCATCTGCAGATTCACCCCCCCCCCCCNACACTGGCTTATAACTAGGCACTTCAGTGCAGAGTGATCAATAAAAATTTTAAAGTGTCCTCCTAGTAAGTAATGGTGGAATTTTTGCAACGTGTACACCATGGCTAATCCTTTTCTCTCTGTAGTAGTGTAGTTGATTTCAGCTGTAGATAGCTTTCTGCTGGAAAATGTTAATGGATGGTCGATCTCCCCTTCTCCAAGTTGTGCCAATACTACTCCTAATGCAATAGAATACACATCGACATGCACATGAAATTCTCTGTTCTAGTCTGGAAAGACCAGAATGGGCGCAGTCACCATCTTTTGTTTCAGTGTGTCGAAGCTCTATTGGCATTCATCTGTCCAACCAAACTAACAATATTTCTTTAATAACTTCTCCATTGGCACACTAATCTGAGCATATCCTTTAATAAATTTCCTATAATAGCTAGTATGTCCTAGCGTAGTGCACAGTTGTTTGACTGAAGTAGGAGGCGGTAAGTCAACTATAATTGCAATTTTTTATGGATCAACCAACAATCCTTGCTTGCATACAATATGTCCTAATAATACTCCAAATGGTGAGAATAAGATGCACTTCTTCAAGTTTAGAGAAATTTGACACTGCCTGCATTTGTCCAACATTAGTCTTAGACATTCAATATGATTTTTTAGCAAACTAAAAATAGTCCAGTCATCAAAATAGGGTTCTAAAAAATTATGCAAACATTCTTTGAACGCTTCGACCACCACCCTGGAGAAGATGGATAGGGCATTATTCATTCCAAATGGAATCACTGTGTATTGGTAGAATCCCCATTCTATGGAAAATGTGGTCTTGTGGTGGTCCTCATTGGCAATCTGGATCTGATGGTATCCTGAAAATACTTCTGTAAAAGAATATACTTCCTAGCCTCCCATGTTATCCAATACTTCGTATGTGAATGGTGTAGGGAAAGGATCATGAAAAAAACATCATTCAGCTTCCTGAGATCTATGTAGATCGTGATCTCACCTATATGCGTGTCTTGCACCACCATAGGTCTGATCCACTCCGACTCTTCGACAGGTTCAATAATCCCTGCTTCTAACATTCTATCGAGCTCAATCTTCACTTTTTCCTTATATTTTGGGTTCAATCTATAGGGTCTTTTCTTGACTGGCTTCGCATCTGATTTCAAAGGTATTCTCATATATCCAATAGGTCCTTTGATACCCTTCATATCAGTGAACTTGGTCGGAAACAAGTCCTGATACTCGTGCAGTAATTCTGTAATTTTGTCCATGGTAGCAGCATCCCAGTAATCTTTGACATTGGAAAGATTCAGTGTCTCCTCTATCCCAATATTGACTTTATTTATCTTGATCGATTGTCTAATGAATGGAAGCTCAACTCCTGGTCCTTCCACATCCCTGTGGCCTTCTATCTCAGCAATGTTTACCTTCCTTGGATCATAATTTGCATCGACATTAATATTGTAACATCCTTATAGTTTCTGGAATGGCGTAGTCCATTCATCCACTTATTTCTCCAAAGGGAGGCTAGATGCCTCCTTAAATAATTTATGCCTCACAATATGTAGTTCTTGATCTACTGAAGGAAATTCACTTTCAAACAAAAAGGTGGTTACAAAATTATGAAGCATACCTTCCCAATCTGTAGTGATTAGGCGCAGCTCCACTTGAAGGTACCAGTTAATAGGGGTTGTGTCCACCATGTTAATGAACTTGTGTACCCATTGTTCTCAAGGAATGTCACTCCAAGATTCTTCGTAGCTTCTCACATGGTCCTTTGGGTAGCTTTGACTTGTGTAGCTCACTTCACAACTTCCTTCTTGTGTTGAGAACCGCATTGTCATCAAGGTTCGGCATTGTATCCAGCCTGTAATATTGTTTTTGTGCGTCCCCCACCATCTTCCTGGTGTAGCTTTCAGGGCCTCATCCATAGCCAACAACTTATGTTGTGTTGGTACACTTGTTTCAAAATCTGAGAGGAAGGCTTCTAGAGGGTTTAGACCATCAAAGGTAGGTAAGTTACTTATTGTTGTACCAATCCAGCGAACTTCTCTAGTCAAACGAGCACATCTCCTTGTGGATACTTCATACATCTTCTTCTTCCAGTTCTCCAGTGCTTCTTCTGAATCTGATGAACACGTGTTGTCACTTCTCCAACTTAGATTTCCATCGGCAGTAGGGTTGATATAATCCTATTGTCTGGCTGTTAATTTATATATGTTATCCATCTCATATGCATGTTCTTCTTCTATGATGGGATCTGTATATCGTAGACCCTCATCTATATATGAGGGTTAAATGACCCTAAGTCCAACTCTTTCAAATGTCATGCATCTTTTCTTTAAATCAACAAAAGTAGAATTGTCGAAGGCCTAATCAATTCCTAGCAATGCAGGGTAAGGGTAGCTATCATTAACAATTTCAATTACCTCAAAATCTGCAAAGGTCCTAACTCCGTCAATGTCCACAAGGACATGCTCCAATCGTCCAAATGGGTTGACATCTTGTTGAATATCCATTCTAAGCCTGATAGGGGAATAGATCAACTTTGGTTTTCCCATTAGTGCCCAACTTTTCTTCGTCATGACATTGACCTCCGACCCTAAGTCGAGGACCACATAGTCTATATCATACTCTCCTATTTGAGCATTCAAATGTAATTCTTTGTTTTTTCTTCTCTTCTTAGCAATCTGGTGTACTGCCATGTTCAGTAAGGGGTCTACCTTTCCTAGCTCATACTGCCTGATTAGGTTTTGTAACTCTTGCACAACATTCTCATCCCAAATTAACTTAAGACAAGTGTACAAAAATTCGATGAGTTTACTTACCTCTTTTCCTTCTTCCAGTGAAGTCAATTGATTAAATGCCTGAGGCATTCCATACTCTTTTATTTCTGGTCACATTTTAGATGAGGATCCTTGGTTCCCCTTGAACTCTTTCCTTGCTTCCTTAAAGATTTGTCTTTCTTTCCTTGCATCAAAATCCTGAGTCTTCTCTACAGCTTTCCTGATAACTGACTCTTCTGCGATCTTTCTTTGGATTGTTATATCTTCTCCTGTAGAAACACCTCCTTAATTAATAACAATGAATCTAGGGTATGTTCCATGTGGTTCAACATATATCAATTTCACTTGTGGGTTTTGTTGGGGTCCTTGTCTTTCTTGAAGCTTAGCCAACAACATAGGGAATTATTCTATGACATGCTCGAAAGAGTTACAATAACTATAGGTTGTGCAAGGATTCTGACAATCCCTTGCCAAGTGGCCTGGATGCATGCAGTTATAACAGTTTCTTTGTCCTCGGCCTCGGACCATACCTCGTCCTCGTCCTTGTCCTTTGTATCCACCACGAGGATTGAATTTTCCTCTCCCTGGAGATTTTTACTACGGCGTGTTTCCTTCTTGTTGTACTTCTCCTTGAATCTTGTATATGTCCCTTGACCTCTCATGCATGAGATCATAAGATCTACAATCTCGATCATCATTCCCCACTAATTTACAGAATGTTCAATACAAGTTTGTGGGTGTCTGAACATACTTTTGCATGTAATAGCACTCACCTGGGCGATGCCTATTTCTGCATACATTGCATTGGGGCAGGTTAACTTTCTTCAAGGGGCTCAGTTCTTCTGAGGACAAATACTCATGAAATAAGGGACATTGTTCCTTATCATGAACTTCGAATCTGCATATTACACACCAAATATCTTCTCTTTTTTCCTTCCCCTTTTCCTTCTTCATATCCTCAACCTACAAAGACAAACTAGTCAATTGGCTCAAGATTTGGCTCATGCCTGAGCTAGATTCTCCCATAGGTGTTGATTCACGCTTCATGGCGATCTCCAAAGACTCTGCCTGTGATGCAATCTTTTGCTGCATCAAAGGGACTCTGATGTGTGGTAACAGAGCCACGATGAACCATTCTTTTTTCTGTTCATCGGGGATCTGAAAAGTTAATCAACCTGTTAGGGTCTTGAATATCTGGTCGAACTCCCAAAAAGGTTCTGCTACCTTTTGTTTGATCTCTTTTAGCTATGTAATAAATTGTGACTCTGACTTAGGTTTCTTAAACTCTATAATCAATGCATTCTTGATCTCGTTCAGTGTCTTAGGCTGCACCAGTCCTTGGACAAGTTTCATGTACCAGCTCAATGTGCAGTCCCTTGGCGTAGTGTTGAACTAGATTCTCTTGATGGATTCATCGGTGATACTTTTAATATTCCACACGACCTCACATAAGAACCAGTGTTGATTGAGATCCTCATATCCATCTCCCCTGAAGATAGGGAGCCTCATATCATCTTCCATATAGTTCCCTAGGCTTCCTGTCTAAGTATAGGCTGAGTCGCTAGTAACGACACTTTGAAGACTCTGGTGGTTCTGGCTATTCTAGCTACTTGGTGTTATTAAAACAACATGAGGGTTAATGTTACTTACTTCAGTAGTCTATGTAGTTCTTGGGGTTTCTGGCTCGCTTTGGAAAAGTTCTTCATCTTCCCCTTCTTCCGTTTTGGTAGGTTTTAAATGTTCTTCATCGGTTAGATCTACCTCTTCTCCACTGTAGAAACCCTATTCTCCGTATTTTTTCTTAAACAGGTTCTCAAGGTGAACCCCTATGAATACTCTTCCACTGTGAGTATGTCCAGTTTCTATGTTGTTTTCACTGTCTGAATTTCTAAAAATTAGCCTTTTCAAGTCCAACCAATCTACTGTATCTTCAAGACGTTCTTTTCATGCAACAACATCTTGATTCTCAGCTTCCAAAAGTGGAAAAAAAATTCTCTGGGTCCTTTGAAAAAGTATCTCTTGGCTTGGCTATATGATTCTACCCTATCAATAGCAAATTCAGTGATATAACCTCCAATGGTACTATCAAACCAATGATATATTGCTCTAGATACAACATTGTCAACTCTCTTCACCTTCTGGATCAGTGTTGGTGTCCAAACCACAAGAGGTATAGATCTAATATCAAATAGGGTATCGGCTAATATATCCAACCACTCAAACAACTCCTGGTGGATTCCTCCAAAGAAGATCTCGTGAATGTTGGTGAAGATGTATATTTGTAGCCAATCTTTAGTACTCAATTTAGGGTTCTTGTTCTGGGCTTCAGCGAAGTCCCTCTCTTGATCGTCTATCCACTTTTGAATCTTTGTCTTTGATGGGAACCTCCTTGAAATTCCCTTAAAAAGAGTCCTCATGCATGAGATAATGCCTCCACATCCTCAAGGAGTGAACAATGGAAGCAAGTTCGAAGTCATGCATGGCATAGTTCCTCTCATGTTCCTTAAGCTTTCTGGACTCATATCCAATGAAATGTCCATTTTGCGTAAGGATTCCCCCAAGTCCTTCCTTACATGCATCTGTACATACCACAAAACTTTCCTTTGGGTCAACAATCTTTAACATAGGTGCACTAGTAAGTAATTCCCTCAACAGATTAAAATTCTTTTCAAACTTGAGTGTCCATTCAAATTTAGTTCCCTTCTTTTGAAAATAAGTGATGGGATGAGAAATCTTAGAGAACCCTACTATGAACCTCCTATAGTAGGTAGCTACTCCCATAAAAGATATGACATATGACACATTTCTGGGTGTTGGCCATCCTCTAATGGCTTCAATCTTCTCTGGATCTACTGTTATGCCCTTCTTTGAAATAATGTGTCCCAAGTAATGGATCTGCTTTTGATAAAAATAACACTTACTCAACTTGGCATACAACTGATGTTCTCTCAGTACTTGCAACACTAGTCTTAGGTGATGTTAATTCTCCTCTTCAGACTTATAATAGATAAGTATGTCATCTAGGAATACTATGACAAAATTATCCAAATAATTTCTGAATATGCCATTCATTAAGCACATGAAGACGACTGGTGCATTGGTCAGTCCAAATGTCACCACTACAAATTCATAATGCCCATACCTGGTCTGAAAGGTCATCTTATGAATGTCTTCTTATTGATTCTTCCCTAATGGTATCCTGCCCTCGAGTCAATCTTTGAGAATATCTTTTCTCCTCTTAGATAATCAAACAGGTCATCAATTCGGGGTAGAATATACTTTTTATTTATAGTGCACTTGTTCAGTTGTCGAAATTCAATACATAGCATCAAGGTTCCATATTTCTTTTTGATGAAAAGTACTGGTGCTCCCCAAGGTGAAATACTTGGATGTATGTAACCTTTCTTCAACAATTCCTCCAACTACATTTGTCATTCTTTTAACTCTAGTGTGATCATTTTGTAAGGTGTTTTTGGCATCGGGGCATCTCCTTGAACTAAATCAATTGAGAAATATATCCCCCTTCTTGGTGGAAATCTAGGTATTTCTTGGAATACATCTTCAAATTCCTATAGTACCGAGGAATCTTCGAGGCTTGGCCCCTTTGTATTTTATGGTTCTTGCACATGAGATGCATACAATTGACATCCTTTCCTAAAACATCTTTTTAATTGAAGGATGAAATCCCCCTTATAGAAATGGGTCTTGGAACTCCTTTCATAGTGCTCTGTTTTCCATTTCCATCAAGGCATCTAAATGTTAGAAAAACATGATTGTGGAACAATAAAATAAAACAAATGTGGAAACAAAACATAGAAGATACACAATACAATAGAGAGGCAGATTTACGTGGTTCACCCAGTGTGGGCTACGTCCACCAGAGAAATTGCCAGGTCCTTCCTTTATTATTATCCATCATATGAAGGGATACAACCTACATCAAACCTGTTGTAACTTCCTCTTCTTTCTCGCACGGTCTCCTATCTCATAATACAATATTCTCCATCAATGATAGTCACAATACATTTCCCTCATAAAAGAGGGTTGCCTTCTAGGGAAAACAACCCTAACATAATCTCTATCGTTATATCTGCAACCTTATAATGAATGGTCTATATTTACAATGAAATTACAATATACATTTACAAGGCAATTTTTCCTTTGGGGGATTCGCACCCAAACCCCCATCAAGGGACA
>SNQJ01S0140395.1:0-25058 GCA_010110895.2 Picea sitchensis | reverse complement strand
ACTCATGAAGGCCATTATGAATTTTTGGTCATGCCTTTTGGCCTTACAAATGCACCTTCCACATTCCAAGGGTTGATCAGAGGTTCATGATAAAGGGACTACAGAAGAAAATCCAGAGAAGGCTGAAGCATCTTCACAAAAAGAAGAAGCTTCACAATCAAAGAATCCAGGTTTTGAAACGAGTTCCAAATCCAAGACTCCTTCGAAGTTGAGTCAAATGATTCCTCCTTTATCATAAACTATTCCTATTGATATCCCTAAAATAGAAGGAGAAAATAAATCTACAGAGTTGGGTAGCCCTATTACATCATTGACTCCTTTAGAGTCAAATTTTGGGACTCCTCATCTAGAAGTCATATATGTAAGTGACCTTACTCCCATCTCTAGAGAAGAGATACCTTCCTCTGATTAATTTTTCAGGAAGAAGAGGAAAGAAATAGTGAAATAAGAAATTCATTTGAAAGGAGACACAATGGTAATGAAACAAAAAGTGATCGTAGATGGGAAGAACCTAGAATAGGAAGATTTCTCCATAGAAGTAGAAGGTTCTATGGGAGTTTTGGAAACAACCAATTTATTCCCAGTCAACTCTATGAAAACAAGGATGAAGTAGAAAAACCAAATGATAGCTCAATTGCAGGACCAAACAAGGAACACAGAAAATAATATTCGTGAGGAGATAAATCAAAGCATTGAGCACACCTGAACTGTGGACAAACAGGAAATGGAATTGTTGAAGTATAGTTTAGATGAAGCAAATAAGCAGATGCAAGTGAGTCAAGTACAGGTTATTCAGTAGGAAGAATTAGTGAGATGGCTACAGGCTAATTTGAAGTCCATTAAAGGACAAGTTGTGAGTATAACAACATTTCGAGCCCAAGCACTATAGGTACATGAGAAAATACAAGAAGAACAACAAAACATAATTTCTAAAATAGAAATCATTCAAAACTACTTCCTGGAAATAAGCCACTCACTAGATAACATATCTTTCAAGGAAAAAGAGGCTACAGCAGCTCACGCTGCTTTTCAAAAGGCAATAGCATTTTTCGGCTAGAGAGGAAGTACCAGCAATCCCAAAGCTGACTATATAAGAATAGATCAGGGGAGACATCATATTAAAAACATGGGAGACCAATATTGCCGAAAGTAGGAAAATGGCAAGAGAAGTTAAGAAAGAATGTGAAGAAGTGTTTGATCAGCTAGATACAAAAACATTAGGCATCGGTAAAGGTGATTTTCCTGGGATATTAGGACAGATCAATGTTGTAAGGCATCAACTACATATCAAGGAGAGTTGGAATGAATCCCAACTCGATATTTCACAATTGAAACATCTTGACATCACGCAAATAGATAAGTGGCTAATAAAGACGAATCTACAGTTGCAGTCGACAAAGTTTGAAAAGGGAAATATTGAAGACAGGTTGCCCCAAATTTAGAGGAAGTTGTATATGTTTGAAGGAAAGGATATGACATAACCTTCCAATATTTTGGTGTAGTTTCTAGACAGGTGCGTCAAGTGTTATGGACCAAGCGAAGGAAGTGCTTCAAAGAAATGATCAATGCATGTATGCTCATTTTTGTCCAACTATTAGAAAAGTAAAAAGTAACTGAGCAAGTGGTTCCAATTTGTATTATGTAATCGTAGCACTGAGGAGATTAGGAGAATACCAACCGTCTAGGGTTTATAATTTTCTTTCTATAAATACAATTTTGAAAGAGTCATAAAGGGATTTTTCCTTGGCTGATTGTAGTAGAGAAATTTTTCATTTTCCAGAATTAATACAAATGCAAATCAAAGACTCCAAATCCCTTCAAGTTTGAGTTATGTGTCCCTCTATTATTTCATATTTAACATCATTTCTTATATATATTTGATGAATGCTTATCCATAATTTAGTACAACCTCTACTGTGGTGATTGATTATTTTATTCATCTAATCATTTACATCTTTTCCTTTGTATCAGCTATCAGCAGGTACAATACCTGTGAATTACTTAGATTTCTATATCTTATGCTTCATTAAAGTTTCTCTTGTCTATTTTCTTCTTTTGTCACAAAGTGAGATTCTTCCTTGGTTGATGCATCACCTTATTCCACAAATTTATGTTTTCTTTCATTCCATGCATGGTTTTCAGTTTAACTCAGATATGGGAAATGGCCTTTGATTTTTTTATACTATTAATTCAAAATTTTGGGAATTTTTCTTGCATAATCTAAATAGAAACAACAACCTAAAAAACAACAAGTCTTTAAAACTATTTTCCCTCCATGATTGTGCCTATTACGAGACAGCCCAATATCGAACCCAGTCTTACAAACTAGAACAATATCTCTTTAACTCTTTTTAACACCATATTAAAAACTGCTACCACACAGGTTGAACTTGAACGTTCATGGGCAACCATTGAGCAGGACATTAGTGTCCAAGAACAATTGGAAGCTAGGCAAAGACAACTCATAAATCAGCCATAGATCATTTTCCCTTAAGAGTTTTCCTTCCTTTCTTTATATCATAGACCCTCTTATTTTCGGATTCCTAGACTTTATACTTTCAAGAATTAAGTATAAACTATGGAACAACATCTTTTTTGCACCGTTGTCGGGGATAGAGAGACAAAATTATTTTCCCTAGGAGAATGACATTTGCAAGTTTCCTTCTTTGATAGTGAACAAATACTTAACACATTATAAAGGCTAAGTTTTATTATTCACTTAGCGACTCCACAATTTTAAATAAGTTGGCATCTGATCGAAGGAACACTAGACAAAACCCATATGATAAGCAGACCTCACTTGTTTCCGACCTTGAAAAATTACTGAAACCAAGAGGATTCCTTAAGAAAGATACTGTGGTTTACCAACCTAAATCCACATAGTCTAGAGATAAGATTCCACTCAAAACCATAAACCCTAAATTAGTTCTACCCGAAACTAAGACTGAAGCTCATCTGACTACCTTCGGTGTAAGAGAAGGTGAGATATCTATAGTAAAGTATGTTTCAACTGATATCCCATCAACACTCGAAATAAATTTCCCAACCTCACAAAGTCTAGAAGAGTATACCATACACTTGGACTCAACTCCTGTAGGTTCTCCTATTTATATATATTGCAAGTTAGAGGAATCGAGTCCCCGTGTCTCGTTTCCCGCTTTTTCAGTTTTTTCATCTCCTGATAAGCGGTTCTCAAAATCTTTTTTTCTTCATACCAAAGAAACTAAAGGATCGGTATACATCTTTGAAAACCCTCTTTGTAATGTACCAGTTTCCTCTCCTAGAATATCTATGGAAGCTACTGGAGGAGGAGGAGGGGATGGTCAAGGTCCACCCCCACCCCCACCCCCTAGGATTTTTTCTAAAGTAGTTGCCAGATACGCTCCTTTGGTCCTCCCAGTACCTCTTCATGATTTACCTGAAAACTACATGAAAAACCTACCTAAGTTTACAGGGGAGGGAGACTTAACCGCAGTCGAACATATAAATTTCTTCAATCAATTCGCATATATTCTCGGTCTCGAGCATGAAGACGTATATTCACGGTTGTTTGTTCAAACTTTCGAAGGATAGGTGAGAAACTAGTTTCGAAGATTTCTCGCAGGTTCGATATTATCCTATGACATGTTAGAAAACTCTTTTCTTAGACAATGGGGTGAAAGGAAAGATCACTTATATTATTTAACTGAGTTTAGGGCTTTAAGGAAGAAAAATTCAGAAATTGTTATTGAATTCATCCAAAGGTTTAATAAATTATATAACAAGATCCAAATCAAAGTTAAACCTTCCCACCTTGCAACAAAGGTAACTGTTTTAGGAGATTTCGAACCTGATTTTGCACTATTAATAAGAAAAAGGAGAGCGGTCGATCTTACCTGAATGCAATACGATGCCATGGAAATCGAGTCAAATATGATGGCTTTTGGAAAATTAAAAACAAAAATGGAAACATGAAACAAAGATATTAAATGATTTAGGGAACAAGATGGACGCTCTGGATCTGGGAGATCTACAGATGACAATATGGATGATGTGGCAAGTATAATGAAAGAATTGTCAAATAAAATTTCAAATATGGAACTAGATCAATCTAAAGAAGATCAATTTGTTAGGAGAGAATTCAAGAGGAACCCCAATCCCCAAATACAACAAATACAAATTAAAAATGAAGAGAAAAAGGTTCAGACTCCTTTAAAAAACAAAAAAATTATAGGAGGTAATGACATGCAAGAATTTGAAGATTTAGAAGACGATATTAATAATCTTGGTGATGATTGTTATCAACCTCATTTAACTAGAAAATATTATGAGAGGTCTTTAAAAACAGAACATCGGTCTAATGAGGATAGCAATAAAAACAATATAGAGGATCCTTCTTGCCAAGGAATCGTCGATACTATAATGGTCGAGCTCCAAAACAAGTATAATCTAAGGTCTAAAACTAAAAACATGACAACTACCCAACCAAAGAAAATCCTGCCGAGAGGCAAAGTTTATGAACCAGCTCCAAAGGAAACTAAAACATAGAACATCAGGATAAAAGGAGTTGACCCACAAGGTTCCAAAACTATGATAGCCGAAACACAGACGACAGGAACAAAAACAACTGAAAACAAAGCAATACAAACAAATAAAGCAGAAAAGAAGGAGACTGAAGCACCAATCATAGAAACCAAAAAAACTATAGGAGGTTTCAGCCTAGAAAATGAGATTAACAAAATCAAAATACCAATACCTCTGGTTGAAATAGCAAAGAATCCCGTTTACCAAAAACAAATCACCAAAATGATAATTTTTCCAGATATGGTAAGTCAATATGATGTTATAAATTTGGAAGATGATAAGACTAATATAATTTTTGGTCTGAATTTTGAAGGGGTCAGAGATACCATTTCTCCCTTCTACATTACACTAAATGTGCATGATCGTCTGCTACATAACTGCATGCTGGATTCTAGAGCCTTGCATAACATGATGCCCAAGGCTATTATGGACAGACCTGGCCTTGAAATTACCAGGCCATATGGAGACTTGTATTCGTTTGATTTGAGGAAGGTTAAATGTGTGGGCATGATCAAATATTTGGTAGTAAATATTGCACAGATCCCAGTAAAAAGTGTTCTGATGGATGTGGTTATTGTTGATATACCTCCAAAGTATGGTATGCTATTATCCAGGTCTTGGGCTGCTAAGCTTGGAGGATCCCTTCAGGTGGACATGACATACGCCACGATTCATATTTTTCGGAGGACAGTTCACCCGATTGTACTGGGAAACACGTCTGACATACACGATAAGTGATCCACATAATCCTAGCAATTACCCTGTTTATGTCACTGATCAAGATCTTCGAAATTGTATTTTATCAATTGATGATGATATAGATGAATGTGCTGAGGATGTCACAGAAAAAAATAAAATAGAAAAGGTAAAAGAAAGTGTATATAGTAATGGAATCTAGAAAATGTATTTCAATGGTGCTTCGTCATGTGAAGGAGTAGGCGCATGAGTACTCTTTGTAGCACCTAGATATGAGTTTATCATTCCTTTATCTTACAGACTATAGTGGGACATAGACTACACAAATAATGTATGCGAATACAAAGCCCTAGTTTTGGGATTAGAGGCTGCCAGAAAATTAAACATAAAAAACTTGGAAGTCTACGAAGATGCGGAATTAATTGTGAAACAAGTAAATCGGTAGTATCAGGCCAAGCAACCAAGATTGATATCTTATATAAACTGCACCTGGGATTTAATGGAAAAAAATTTCTCATCAGTTAATGTTCATTTCATACCCCGTACAAAAAATCTGCAAGTTGATTTGTTAGCCAAAGCAGCCTCAACTTTTGCACCTCCTATAGCTTTAAAAATTAATTATCACATAGAAATAAGGGACATACCCTCCATACCAAAAAATATACAACATTGGAAGGTGTTCAAAGATGATGAACAGATCAGAAAATTCCTCGAAATGGTGGAAGACTTTGCTGAAACGCACATCGACCAAGAAAACTAGAATGATCATACTTGGATTATGCAAGAAGGAGAAGATCCTCAAGAGTTCCAAGATAAGATCACAAATCATCACATGTTAGTACTAAAAAATAATAAAATACCTAAAGGTCTAATTCCCCTAGAAATATTATTCGACCATAATGATATGCCATTGAAATCTACATTGCAGCCTCAACCAGAGGAAGTCAAAGATTGCGATATAGGCACTAAAGAAGAACCTATAATGGTAAAAATATCAAAGTATATTCCTCATGAGATGAAAGGTAAGTATACAAACTTGCTCGGGAGATATAAATATGTTTTTGCATGGTCCTATGATGAGTTGAGAACCTGTGACACCATTGTGATCGAACACAAGATCCCTTTAAAGCCTGGTGTTAAACCTTTCAGATAAAATCTCAGGAAAATCAATCCTATATTATTTCCCGTGGTCGAAAAGGAAGTAAAAAAAATCCTAGATGCCAAAATAACTGTACCACTCAGGTACTCTGAGTGGGTAGCCAACCTGGTCCCAGTCAGGAAGAAGAACGAAGAAATCAGACTATGTGTAGATTTTAGAAACTTAAATAAATCATCTATTAAATACAATTATCCACTACCCAAAATGGACCATGTCTTAGAAAAAGTAGTCAGAGAAAATAGGATGTCCATGATCGACGGTTTTTCCGGTTACAATCAGATTGTTGTCAACGAAGATGATAAAGAAAAAACAGCCTTCACCACCCCTTGGGGTACATTTATGTATGACAAAATTCCATTTAGTTTAATGAATGCAGGTGCTACCTTCCAGCGGGCTATGGATATCACCTTTGACGACGAAAGAGATAAATTCATGGTTATTTATCTTGATGATCTGACCGTTTTTTCTAAATCCGATGAAGATCATCTGATACATCTCAAGAAAACATTCGAGAAATGTCATAAATTTGGTTTGTCTCTAAATCCCAAGAAGCCTCACTTTACAATGCAAGAAGGTAAACTATTGGGCCATATTGTGTCTCGGGATGGAATTAAAATTGATCCTAAAATGTTCGAAGCCATAGACACTATAAATACTCCTAGAAATGTAAAATAAATTCATTTGTTTTTAGGAAAAATAAATTTTTTGAGAAGATTTATCTCGAACTTCATTGAAATATTGAAATTGATCAAAGATATGCTTAAGAAGAAAAATGAAATTAAATGGACAGTTGAAGCTAAAGCATCATTTGCATGCATCAAGAATATTACAGGCGAAGCGCCTAGACTGGCATGTCCTAATTATCTCAAGGATTTTTTTATCTTCTTGTTTGCATCCGAACACACAATTGCAACAGTACTCCTCCAAAAGAATGATGAAGGTTTCAAGAAACCAATATCATTCTTCAGTAAAATCCTCAGAGACACAAAATTGAAATATGACATGATGGAAAAATAGGCATACGCTATGGTCAAGAAACTAAAGGCTTTCAGAACCTATGTATTACACTCTAAGAGAATTTCATATGTACCCACCAGTTCCGTTAAAGACATATTGGTTCAACCTGATAGCAATGGGAAGAGGGGTCAATGGCTTGCTAAGATTCAAGAATTTGATTTAGAGGTTAACTAGACCAATCTCATAAAAGGAAAAGGTTTAGCTAAGCTACTAGTCGAGTCAAATTTCAGAGAACTTGGTATAAATAATCTGCAGGAGTATGAAGGATGTATGGATATGGACGAAATTGACGACCGAATAGCTACAACCAGTATAGAAGAAAAGTTTACAACTTCGGTGTGGTACAAAGATATAATATCTTATCTTATGACCTTGAAATGCCCAAGTGATATGACTCCATATAAGGCTATAATGTTGAAATTGCATGAGGTGAAGTATTGTATTTCGGAGAGCCAGTTGTATTGGAAAGACCCTCTAGGATTTCTATTGGTCTATCTAGTAGAATCGGAGACCGAAAAGGTCGTAAATGAGTTCCACAATGGAGTGTGCATAGGTCATCATGCATGGAGAGAAACGACTTATAAAATCCTAAGAGAAGGATATTATTGGCCTAAATTATTCACAGATGTAAATGCCAAAGTCAGAGCTTGTAATTCACGTCAATTATTTGCAAGCAAGTAGAAACTCCCAGCACTACCTCTGGTCCCAGTTAAAATAGAAGCTCCTTTCCAACAATGGGGTTTGGATTTTATAGGCGAAATTAATCCACATTCCAACACATAACACAAATGGATCCTGACTGCTACATATTATTTCACCAAATGGGTAGAATCTATTCCGACTAGAAAAGACATAGATTCAGTGGTGATAGACTTCTTGGAAGAAAATGTATTATCTATATTCCGTTGTCCCCGAAATATAGTTACAGATAATGCCCAAGCATTCAAATCTATGGAAATGGTCATCTATTTCCAAAAGTACAATATTATATTGGTTCACTCCATGGCATACTACCCCCAAGGAAATGGGCTTATTGAATCATCAAGTAAAATATTAATTACCATAATTAATAAGGTGTTGAACGAAAATAAAAAATACTGGCATCTGCATTTGAAATACACCTTGTGGACAAATCGAATAGGCACCAAGAAATCAATTGACACTTCTCCATTTCAAATGGTATACGGGACTGACGTGGTATTACCCATAAACCTGGCTCTACCTGTGATGAAACTTTAGCAAGATGAAAAAGAAGAACCAAACCATGTCACAAGAAGAATAAATCAACTAATTGAAGTTCAACAGAATAGGGCTGAGGTGGACGAAAGGCTGCAAAAATATCAAGACAACATGAAAGAACTATTTGATCATAAGGCTAAGGATAGGGAATTCCTCCCTAGCGATTTGGTTTTGAAATGGGATGCTAGGAGGGAAGACTCGGCAAAACATGGAAAATTTGATCATATCTGGTATGGACCATTCAAAGTCATGGCTTATGAAGGGAAGAACTCATTTCTTCTAGAAAATTTGGACGGTAAAATCCTGAATGCTCCTATCAATGGGCATTATCTAAAGCACTATATGCAATAAACAAATTCCAAAATTACACTATATATATCGGTTTGTGTTTTCTTTTTTTACAATTTTTCGGTCAGTTTTACTTTCACCGCAAATAAAGCAGGTTAGTGATCTCCTAGAAATAGAGATACAAAATATTCGACACATTGAATTATATAAGTCTTAAAACCCTAACGCTTTTCATGTTGTCTTCTTGTAGGATTCTAGTCTACAGCCCAAACATCAAAAAGA
Organism: Picea sitchensis; assembly: GCA_010110895.2. Taxonomy (NCBI): domain Eukaryota; kingdom Viridiplantae; phylum Streptophyta; class Pinopsida; order Pinales; family Pinaceae; genus Picea; species Picea sitchensis. The sequence continues at coordinate 15,814 of SNQJ01S0140395.1, read as the reverse complement.
AGAAAACGGATGGTCATGTATCGATGCGCTCGAAACAGATGATAAAAAAAAATTATTTACTAAGATGAGAACAAAGTGGTAAGGCGAAGGTACGCATTTCCAAAATGTCCAGATTTCAAATTAATATCACCTAGGTGCAACAACAGTCTCAGGAGTATGAACATTTTCACATGAGGTATCATCAAAAGAATGAAATTCTCTATGGATCATAAATGATTCCAATGGACAAGATAAAAATAATTAAAATAAACAGGAGAAGTAAAGTGACCTCAAAAATGGTTCCAAGAGTCAGGATTGCATTGCCACAACTATGTTTATGAAATCCAAAGCCTTCTCTGTCATCCTTTTTCAATCTGTGGTATTTTCCCCTTGACCTTAGACACCTTCCCATGATTTCCATAAAGGAAGGAGAGGTTACACTTAAGCTCTGAAGGACGACGAACGAATCTTTAAGGGAAAGGAAAGTTCTCATGACTCCTCAAACTCTTACTGAACAAAGATATGTATAGGCTAATCCTAACTCCCTTGGTTCTTTTAACAGTTTCTAAAAAAAATTAGTCTTGATCAAAAGAAGGTCCCTGGAAATAAAATTCCCCCATAATTTTTTCTATAGACTAAGATGTTTTGAAGGCCAAAAAGAAACTGATCCAGAGTAATCAAAGTGAGTTGATAGACCTCTATTGCAAAATTATACACAGATATCACCCATGGTATACTTTATACTAATTTATTGCCCCCACTTCATGTCAAAGAAAGTATAAGATGGATGGTGAAAGGAAATTCAAAAATTGATTTCCCCCATCTAGTCCAAAAAGAGATGATGAAAGGAAATTCATAAAATGATTGCCCTCACCTCATCATTTAAATGAAAAATTACAATTTGAAGTGGTGAAAGGAAATTCAATAAAGGGAATCAGATAACTTCATCGGGGTATTGAATAGGCTTGTTGGTAGTGAAGCAATGTCTAAGATATCTGTAAGGTTGTTAGACATGAATTATATTGTACTCTAGTAAATTATTTTTCTCTGAAACCCGATCTACATCCCAAGTTCGTGTAGGACTCCCTGATTAAAAAATTTAAAATTACTTCACCTTGAGGAAAGCAAAATCAATAGAACCTATTAAAATTCCTAAGGTTTTTTGGATTATCTTAGGCGTACCAGAATCAGTATCAGGAAAGAGGAAGTCAAATGGCCTAAATTTGATATTAGAGAGCGATTGGGTTTCAAAATATTTTAGAGATAAAGATGAAACCCCCCTTTTTCCTATGCACCTTCTTCCTGAACAATTTTTTGAAACAAAATAATATATCCATTTGTCCAATAAAGGCATGTGGTCTATTTCTCTTCGCGTCCAGTAGGGAGACGAGATCTCTAGATGCAACCTATGTTGAAACAAAGTTTATTTTTCTTCTCTAAATCCAAATATTCATTTTTCTCTGGTTACAGAGCCACCCTTGGTTCTAAAAAAGAGTCAAAAGGTCTTTCGGGATTTTTATTTTTCGGGGTTTGGCTATTCACAAAGTATGTTTTTTAATGACAACCCCAAAGTCTCAGTACCGAAGTCTCGAAAAAGTGATTGTTTAAAAGGAATTGAACAGATTTTAAAGTAATAATTAAAAACGTTAAAGGCTTTCTAAGCCTTTCACATGTTCTTTTTCGTCCATCTCAACTCAAGCCACATTCCAAATGTCCTAACGTGCTTTTCATGAAATACCTTTTAATCATGATTAATTAAGGTTTAAAACATACCTAACAGATCATTAATCAGTCACAATTCGGGAAATCAAAGAGTTGACCTTGAGTCTCCTTAAACCCTGATTCCCGAAATTGTAAAATTATTAAAAGCTAATGTTATGTTTATTAAGAAGTACGAAGGTTTAATGATAATATATCTCATCACGATTTCGCGATTTGGGATTTCTTACATTAAAGAGTCGTCGTAGTCCCGATACTCCAATACACGAAAATTAAAGACTAACCCTTGATCATAATTAATTAAAGGGTTAAAACAAGTGGTTAGCGCCTAAATAAATCCCATTTTGGTTTCACGATTCAGGATTTACTTGTGTCATACCTATTGAGGACACGATGTTCGAAACTATGAAACAAGAAATCTCGAAAGAATTAAGTGCTTAAATGTAATTAACTTAATTTTAAAATGAGCATTAAGGGTATTAAATAACTTTTTGTGTTTCACTATTCAGGAGTTTTCGATGACATTCCTTTAAAAATCCAAGTTTTGAATCACCAATATGTGGCAGTATCTATAATAGATTAATGGAGATATTGTTTGACATAAGGTGCGTATCTCTAGGCATACCATCCCCATTAAAGCATTTAATTTTTTTCACATGTATCGGTACGCTGAATTTAAGGTAGGATAAATGGAAATAAAGGTTTGTTATTTTGAATTTCATTCTTACTTTCAGACTAGTTGCAAGTTACACTTAGAATAAATCACACATTTCTTCTCTGCAACAAGTTTTCATTTTAGCACAAATGTCATGGAACCCAGAAAAGAGTCTAAGAAGAGTGAGGAGGAAGGTGAAAGCTCAAATCTGGATGGAGATGTTATATCCAACACTATGCCACATGTTATTGATTCAGTCAAATCCTGGAGGCAGATTTTTGAAACCTTAGACTATGAGATCAGAAATTGCCCTGACGATTTCGAAAATGAAAGGACTGGAAATAAACTCAGAGACATACCAAAGTCTGAGCTTCACAAAATAGCCACACAGACGAAACTCATGCCATACAATGACATGATAAGTTGGTCTTTAGAGAAAACCAACATTCATACAAGGAGCATTCTAAAGAGCCAAGAGGTCATCCTCGGATCATTCAGACCCAAGAACATCCAAGTAATGTATAAACTTCCCCCTACTTCTAAATACATTTATAATGATGAATTCGTAGCGGAATTTCAAAGAAAGGAGTGTACAGAATTCGATCAAACATATCCAGGTATAATAAAAGAATGGTGGGGAATTCCAACAAGATTTAGAGCTGATACTCATGGTAGTTATGCCACAAATATGTTAAATGAATACATGGTTTATATAGCTTTGATTCTATGTAGACTTTTTGGGAAGAAAACCCTACCCATTTCCAGGCAGAATGGGTGCCACTTATACATGAAGTAGCAATGGGTTACAATTTCAACTAGGGTAAAATTTTATTAGATAATCTAAGTAAGGAGATTGCAGAGTACCAAATGACAAAATCGAAAGGCCGGCCTCCATATTTTTACATGCATGCATATATTATGGATTCTATCTGTTACATGACTCCTTCCCCCTTGATGAATTGGAACTAGAACCCAGCCTATGTGGATCCCATTCATGTTTATCACTCTAAACTATGGGAGGAGAATATTAAAGATTTATTTTACGAAATCTATCACTACGTAGTGATACCTTTGCACCAAATATTGTATGGTTATGTACCCCCTCGTATTTCAGAAGAAATCATGGGAAACCTTAACGAGATTGCAGATTGGTTTATTGAAGAGGGTTTCTCCTATGTCACGGTTTTCAGGTGCTCGATTCCTCCTCACGCACTTCTGAAATTCCTTCCCAATAGACTGGTGTGTAGGGAGGTGGCCTACCAAATAATAACAGGTGGCATCGACATAGAATTGAAAGCATCTCAGAAGAAGTTATGGCCACTTTTTCTTGTACAGATTGGGAAGTGTTCACTACTTAACCTTTTTCATTCCAAGTTTGGATCTGCAGCACGGGAAGACATCAAATTGGTAGATCTTGAACTCAGAAAACATGACCCTTATCAAATTGTAGGAAATCATCTTGCTCATTGCAGTATGAAAATGTATGAACATGAAGTTTCTCCCTGCAACGACATGTTCAAGGGAGCCAGAAACTATGAGGAAATATTAGACAGAGTTCAAACATTATCACTCGACCTACAGACCAACTTTCTGACTTTCCAGAAGCACAGGCGAAGTAGTTTTCTGAAGATACTATAGGGAGAATCAACGAATCCTCCTCCATATCATGGAGGTACTCCCCCAGGTTTCAGATCATAGGCTCATGATAAAGGGACTGTAGAATAAAATCCAGAGAAGATTAAAGCATCTTCACAAAAATCAGAAGCTTCACAATCAAATAATTTAGGGTCTGAAACGAGTTCCAAATCTGAGACACCTTCGAGGTTGAGTCAAATGATTCTTCCTTTATCATCAACTATTCCTACTGATATCCCTAAAACATATGGAGAAAATCAATCTACAGAGTTGGGTAGCCCTATTACATCATTGACTCCTTTACATTCAACGTTTGGGACTCCTCATCTAGAAGTCATATATGTAAGTGACCTTACTCCCATCTCTAGAGAAGAGATACCTTCCTATGATTACTTTTTCAGTAAGAATAGGAATGAAATAGTGAAACAAGAAATGCATTTGAAAGGAGATGCAATGTTAAAGAAACACGGAGTTCTCGTATATGGGAAGAACCTAGAAGAGGAAGATTTCACCACAGAAGTAGGAGGTTCTATGGGATCTTTGGCAATGACCAATTTATTCTCAGTTGACTCTCTGAAAATAAGGCTGAAGAAGAAAAATAAAATGATAGCTCAGTTGGAGGACCAAACAAGGCATTCATAAAATAATATTCGAGAGGAGTTAAATCAAAGAGTTGAACACACCCGAACTGTGGAAAAATAGGAAATGAAATTGTCGAAGTCTAGTTTAGATGAAGCGAACAAGAAGATGTAAGTGAGTCAAGTACAGGTTATTCGGCAGGAACAATTTGTGAGACAACTACAGGCTGAGTTGAATTCCATTAAAGGACAAGTTGTGAATATAATAGCATTTCGAGCCCAAGCACTAGAGGTACATGAGAAACTACAAGCATAAGAACAAAACATAATTTCTAAAATGGAAATCATTCAAAACTACTTCCTGGAAATAATCCACTCACTAGATAACATTGCTTTCAAGGAAAAAGAGGCTACAGAAGCTCGAGGTGATTTTCAAAAGGTAGTAGCGTTTTCGGCTAGAGAGGAAGTACCAGAAATCCCAAAGTTGATTGTAGAAGAACATATCAGAGGAGACATCATATTAAAAACATTGGATACCAATATTTCCAAAAGAAGGAAAATGGAAAGAGAAGTTAAGAAAGAATGTGAAGAAGTGTTTGATCAGCTAGATACAAAAACATTGGGCATCGGTAAAGGTTATTGTCCTAGGCTATTAGGACAGATTAATGTTGTAAGGAATCAACTGCATATCAAGGAGATTTGGAATGAAGCTAAGCTCATGATTTCACAATTGAAACAACTTGACATCACCCAAATAGATAGGTGGCTAATAAAGCCGAATCTACAGTTGCAGTCGATAAAGTTTGAAAAGGGAAAGATTGAAGATAGGTTGCCCCAAATTCAGAGGAAGTTGTATTTGTTTGAAGCAAAGGATACGACAAAACCTTCCAAGATTTTGGTGCAGTTTCTAGACAGGTCCATTGAGTGTTATGGACCAAGCGAAGTAAGTGCTTCAAAGAAATGATTAAGTAACACATGTATGCTCATTTTTGTCCAACTGTTAGAAAAGTAAAAAGTAACTGAATAAACAGTTCAAATTTGTATTATGTCACAGTATCACTGAGGAGGTTAGGAGAATACCAACCATCTAGGGTTGATGATTTTCTTGGTATAAATACAATTTTGAAAGAGACATCAAGGGATTTTTCCTTGGCTGATTGTAGTAGAGAAATTTTTCATTTTCCAGAATTAATACAAATGCAAATCGAAGACTCCAGATCTCGTCAAGTTTGAGTTATGTGTTCCTCTGTTATTTCATATTTATCATCATTTATTATATATCTTTGATGAATTATTAGCCTCAATTTAGTACAACCTCTATTGGGGTGATTGATTATTTTAGTCATCTAATCGTTTACAGCTTTTCCTCTGTATCATCTATCAACAGGTACAAGACCTATGAATTACTTAGATTTCTATTTCTTATGCTTCATTAAAGTTTCTCTTGTCTATTTTCTTCTTATGTCACAAATTGAGATTCTTCCTTGGTTGATGCCTCACCTTGTTCCACAGCTTTATGTTTTCTTTCATTTCATGCATGGTTTTCAGTTTAACTTAGATACAAGAAATGGCCTTTGATTTTGTTATACTATTAATTCAAAATTTTGGGATTTTTTCTTACATAATCTAAATAGAAACAACAACCTAAAAAACAACAAGTCTTTAAAACTATTTTCGCTCCATGACTGTACCTATTACGAGACAGCCCAATATCAAACCCGGTCTTACAGACCAGACCAGTATCGCTTTAACTCTTTTTAAAACCATCTTAAAAACTGATACCACCCAAGTTGAACTTGAACGTTCATGGGCAGCCATTGAGCTGGACATTAGTGTCAAGGAACAATTGGAAGCTAGACAAAGACAACTCAAAAATCATCCATAGCTCCTTTTCCCTTAAGAGTTGCCCTTCCTTTCTTTATATCATAGACCCTCTTATTTTCGGATGCCTAGACTTTATACTTTCAAGCCTTAAGTATAAACTTTGGAACAATAGTAACAATGACTTTCTATTGAATCAATCAAAATAGTAAAAGGATGATTTATGATCTTACCTTCCACCTCGATCATATTGGACCGGTACTCTTCTTGTCGATCATCTAAAGTTTCATAGATTCTTCCCATATCTTCGACGGTTGTAGTCTCTTGGATTTTGTGCACAGTCTTCACTATGTCCTTTATGGGTGGGCAATCCTTGTATAGGTGATCTTCCTTGCATCCCCAACATTGGATTGTTGGTCTTCCCCTTTTTCCCAATGAATATTCTTTCTTGAAATCCCTCTTAGCATACTAATCTTGATGATTTATATTAGGCTCATTCCTATTGAAGGAAGGTTTGAATCCTTTCCTCCTCTAATCGGACTTCTCATTATTCTTGTCCTTCCAAGATTTATGCAGATATTTTCTTCCCTAGCCTTGCTCATACATGTATTTAGACTTCCTGATGGCTTCAGTAAAGGTCTTGGGCTCATCATACTTGATCTTTTCCTTATAAAAGGCTGGCAGTCTACTTATAAATATTTGTATTTTCACTTTCTCATCACCAATGAACCTGACATACTTTAACAATCCCAAGAACGTCTTCTCCTACTCTTCCATAGTCATGCTTCCCAACCCGAGTTCAAAGAACTCCTTCATTTTCTTGTCATAGAAATGATCTGAGAGGTACTCCTTCTGGAAGTACTTATGGAACTGCTTCCAAGGGATCCTACTTTCATTAACATGTTCTACATGCTTCATTTGGTCCCACCACATTGTATCTTTCCTCTATAAATGGTAGGTGGAAATCACGGTTTCCAGATTTGATGAATAGTTGTGCAACTAAAAATATCTTTGGAATCCAAGCAACCATGCCTCGACATCATCTTCCCTTTCTCTTTCACCATCGAAGGAAGTTGTCTTAAGCTTCCTCAAATATCCTTGAAAACTATCTACCTCTTGTTTCATTCTTTGTTGTCTAACAGTAGAAAACTCTGGACTACTTGTGGGATCTTCCGATGCATAAAAATTTCCTTTTGAGTAAGGAGGTGAGTGGCATCCATGAGCTCTTCTAGAACTTCTAGAATAACTAGCTCTTCCACAATCATCCATTCCTTCATGGCACCTTACTTATTCCTCTTGTCTTGAGTTTGATCTCTTCTTCTTTTGTCTCTACAACTAATTTAATATCTTCAACACTCGAGCATTTATCTGACTTTGCTCTCTCATCAAACTTTCATTTTCTACTTTGTAGCTCTGGACTTCCATCTTCAGTCTTCTTACCATTTCTATTAATGTTTCTTGCTCTTATTTTCCATTGCGTCCATTGGAATTTGTCTCTGCATTACCAACTCTAGTATTCAAGCCTTCAATTTCCTTATCATGACTGGAGGATCCCTCGCATTTTTCCATTTCCTCAGTATGCATCCTGAGTAGATGTGTTTAAACCCCTTAATTCTACAAAATGTGCAAGCAACCATTTTATTAGAATTAAGCATATGATAAACAAAATTTCCAAAAGATGCTACAGGTCTTTTTTTTTTTTCATGGAGATCATATCCCCATTCTCCGAAAACAACAGTGTCCTGTTATCCTTGGCTGAAACAAAATTTTATCCTGCATAGACACTTCCTTCAAACCATTTTCCCAGGTGACCATGACTAGAAATTGCGGCTAAATTCTTCCTTATCTTCTTTTTGTCTTGAATACCACTAATTCAACCCTTATCCCACCTTCCCTCAAATCTCAATATGCATATGACCATGGACATGACTCTGTTCTTAGCTAAAAAAGTTCTTGTCTAGATATTCGGGACTTCAGAACTTTCAGCCAGAACCGTATCAACGATCCTTGTCCTCTTTCACGATAAATGATCGAGATCCATTTCGACACTCCGTGCTTCAGGAATCTCAACTTTCCTCACTTGCCTCCTCCCAGAATGCTTTTACCCGAAGCTCATGATCTGTCGATGGGTGTCCTCCCATAGATCAATGGTTGTGAATTGCTTCAGCTCTTCAGGATTTAGAAGTTTCAAAACTTTCCTCTTGCACTTTCTCCCAGAGTGCTTTCACCCAAAGTCAATGATCCTTCGATGTCTATCGTCTGGAATCAATGGTCGATATGTACTCTGGCCTTTGGGCCTTCAGGATTTTTTGAACCAATGCAACCAGTCACATATTTCCCCACTAGAGTGCCCACTCTCTGGAATGCACGATCTGTCACCACGTGGTGAAATACTGTAAGAGGACACGCGGACCAATCAGGTGTGTGCCATGTGTCGCATTCCAACTGAATTTTCAATACTCCAAATGGCCAAAACTTACTGACACATGGAACACATCCCATGTGTCCACGTCATCCTAGGTGACATTCGCAAGCCACGTCACTTCAGGAATTCCAAGATCCACATCACCTCTAGGTGACATCATTTTTCCCCATCACTTCGGCTCTTCGGGCTTTGGGACTTCAGGATTTTCCATACTAGCAAACTTCCAATTCTCTGGAACTCTAAATTCCTAAACTGGACAATCTATCTCCATGTGTCCTCCTAGATCGGATGAATAAGATTCACTTCGTGTCTTCACCCAAAGTCCATGGATCTGCACCACGTGTCCTCCTTAATCTGACAGTTGAGGCTTACTTCGGGTTTTTGGACTTCGAAAATCTCAAATTTTTGGCATATCAATGGCTCTCGGTAGATCAATGGCTGAGATCCTTTTGGGTCTTCGGGTTTCGGAAATATCAAACTTCAAACCTCCTCTAAGTACACGGTATTATGCCATAGGTTCTCTTGAATCAGACGGTTGAGGCTTACTTCAGGGCTTCACCCGAAATCCACAGATTTACGCCACATCTATTCTGGATCAAACAACCCAGATTCACCTTGGATGATATGATGCTTGAGATTTACTATAGACAATCTGGCAACTGAGATCTATTTCATATGATCGAATGATTGAGATTTACTTCAGCTCTCCATATCTTTAGGCTTCGTGAGTTTAAAATCTCAATTGAAAACCTCTCGAACAGATTTCTCTAGAGTTACTGATCTGCTGACACGTACCTCTTGGTGATCAATGGTTAGGATCTACTTCAGTTATTTCACCACCTCCATGTCCACAAACTTCCACAGTCATGGATCTCACGCCACCTGTATCTCCTTGATGATGGGAATCGCCAAACTACTTCGGCTATACATATTTTCGATGATCGATCCCTAATATGTCACATCACTTACTACCTTTCAATTTGCGGGGGCATGCATCGACGGTTTGGAGTAACCCTCTTTTCACCCCGCAATTATCCTGATGTTGACACGTAACCCCTAGGTGAAATCAAGGTTTGGATTATGGGACCTCCTTGAGGAATTATCTCCCATGCAAATTGGTTCCCCACAATGTTGGCTATCCATTGATCTCTGTCTGCAATGGGATCTGATGGTGGTGACCTTAACCCTTTCTTCCTTTTTATCAGACGACCCCTGTTCACTGGTCCTCTGATCCAACGAACCTGTATCTATCATAATCCTACAATGGCGATAGATCCTAAATTTGAAGGGGATGGTCATGATCCTTCGAAACCCTTACAACAGGTCTCTGGTGATCTAACTTATGTGTAGATTCTACAACACCATTCCTCCTGATATTTTCAACTCCACGGTCAGAGTTCGATTTGTACCCACGAGACTCTGACCACCAACAAACCCAACCCATATCAGCCTAGTGTTTCAACCAGAATCTCTGATACCAAAATGCAGCATACCCAGCCACCCATAGGTTGGGGCACAGTACCTTCAAGCATGCCCTTGGAATTCTTTCTCTTATCGATACCTTTTTAAAATTTAAAGATGCATAAAATAAAATACTTTAACGACATGCACAACAATAGTCAACAAGCATGCATAGTCTAAATATTCAATTAAATGATAATTAAATATACAATGGAAATACATTCATATGCATTTAAATGATACCATAACAGAGAGCACTTATGTAACATTCCCAAAAATAAATTATTTTTAAGTCTGAAATTTTCTTAGGAAATTATTTCCATTTTTGGTAAATTTGAAATTGGAATTTTTTTTCCATTTATGGAAATTCCAAATTTTGAATTTAGTTAATTGTAATTAATGATTATGAATGTTGGGTAGAGATCTTATTTGACCCAACTAACTACTTGACTATGAAACTTGTATGAAACAAAACATTTTATATTTATTGTTGATGGACAAATGGAACAGCCAGGTTAAAATCAGTTGACCATGACTCCATGAGTGCGGAATATGTTGGAACTACCTCAGGGATGATTATTACAAGTGGAAAATCAAGAATTTGTCCATTGGAAGCCCCTGGAAATTAGGGATTTGGAAAGCTGCGAAAATTCCCAAAGGGGGGAAAGACCTAGGCACAAAATGCTTTGGCATATATAGCATATGGGAGGAGGCAGGACACTGCCTAGTATGCTAGGGAAAGGAATTATCTCTTGTTGCTATGAAAATTTCTTTCTAAGTTTGAGGCAAGGAGAATTTTTTGAAACTAAAGGACTATTGTTGAGGATAAGTTATGAGTTCTCCCTCATGGATTCATGGTCAGGCTAGGGGGATAATGAGACAAGTGATTTGGTTGTTTTGTTCTAAGGTTGGTAGGAACGTGGTTGTTCCATTTGTTATTCGACAACTGTTCATATATGTCAACCTACAATTTTTCTCTGGCTGAATGTTATATGGTTTAATAACTAATAGAATGCATCTGTTTAATTCTATATAGAAGTATTACTATGGGCGAAAATCTGATAGAATGTTGTTAGACTTAAGAACTTACAGAATGCCTCTAAACTAATTCTAAATGAATTATCTTCATCGATTAGACTGTTGAGTGAATGCTATTTTCATTTGATATACTAGCTGAAAGAGTACATCTGGTTAAATTCTGGAAGAATAAGTTCTGTGGATTAGATTACTGTTGGAATGGGATAAACCGTAGGATAAATCTCTATAGTTTTAACTGTAGACTTTGGGTATAACCTTCTGTATATTTTGGCTGGGAATGAATTTTAAACATGGATAGATCAGAAGAGATATATGTGCTAATTATAAGTTCATTTCAACTATTGTACTAGAATTTCTTACCAGTTATGTGATTCCTATACAACTAGATATTCAGTTTTATAGTGAATTACAGACTACGTAACTACTAAAACAACTTGAAAATAAATCTGCGAATTAATTTTATATGTATATAAATAGTCATATCTCTATCGGTCATCCCTTTAACTATGGGCAGATTGTTCTGTAGATTTATATTGTTGGAGTAAAATAATAAATAGAATAATCCTTATAGTTTCATTGTACTTATTGGATAAAGATAATTTTGGAAGTAAGCATGAGAGTTTAAATTTATGCTACAGATATTGTTGTTACAAATTTAACATATGGGTTGTACAAACAGTGAGAAAATCAGACTGTACAAACTTACTGAAACTTAAAACAATGAACTGTAATAGAAAGTGACTATACTTGAACATATATGTATATTGTACTATAGTTTAATATAAATAACACCAAATAGATATGCATGGCAGTCTGTGTAAGAGAATAAAGGGTAGAACAAATATATGACATAGGAAGCTTCTATATATTATGCATAAGACATAGGTATGTATATATAGTTTACTGTGCAAGGTCACAGACCCGCTAAGAAATATATTTCATTTTCAAACAATCAACGACTACCTAAAGAAATGAGTAGTCCGATACCATAAAATGCATGACTAGAAAGTAATTATTTCACAACAGTATTTCTAATTCCACTTCTTAAGGACAAAGAAAAAAAGATTTGAATCACCCTATTCCTGGATTAAATCGTTACCAACTTTGGTTATGTTACAAATATTGTCCATTACAAGTGCACGAGAAAAGAAAATTCTTGTGTCTCAATATGAAATTTTTTTATATTGAAATTAGGTCAGTAGTCATAGACACATTCAACTCAATGAGAGGACTACGTTTAAACCTCCCGACAGTGAAATACCTTCACAACCATTAAGAGTATTCCAAATCAGTTGCTACAGGAATACAGAATGAACTCCCATAACAACGATATCCTAAGTCAAATCTGTTACTTTCGTTGCCCAGAACCTAGAGTGGTACAACTCTGAGAGTACTGAAAGAGAGGAACTCAAAGGAAATTAGTGTCCAGGAACAATTAGAAGGTAGACAAAGACAACTCAAAAATCAGCCATATCTCCTTTTCTCTTAAGAGTTGTCCTTCCTTTCTTTATATCATATACCGTCTTATTTTCGGATGCCTAGACTTTATACTTTCAAGCCTTAAGTATAAACTCTGGAACAACAGTAACAATGACTTTCTCTTGAATCAATCAAAATAGCAACAGGATGATTTATGATCTTACCTTCCACCTCGATCATATTAGACTGGTACTCTTCTTGTCGATCATCTAAAGCTGCATATATTCTTCCCATATCTTCAATTTGTGTAGCCTCTTGGATGTTGTGCATAGTCTTCACTCTATCCTTTATGGATGGGAAATCCTTGTACAGTTGATCTTCCTTGCATCCCCAACATTGGATTGGTTGTCTTCCCCTTTTCCCAAGGAATCTTCTTTCTTGAAATCCCTCTTAGCATATTGATCTTGACGATTTATATTAGGCTCATTCTTGTTGAAGGAAGGTTTGAATCCTTTCCTCTCTTATCAGACTTCTCATTCTTCTTGTCCTTCCAAGATTTATGCAAATATTCTCTTCCGTGGCCTTTCTCATACATGTATTTATCCTTCCTGATGGCTTCAGCCAAGGTCTTGGGCTCATCATACTTTATCTTTTCCTTATAAAAGGTTGGAAGTCTACTTATAAATATTTGTATTTTCACTTTCTCATCACCAATGAACCTGACATATTTTAACAATCCCAAGAAATTATTCTCGTACTCTGCCATAGTTATGCTTCCCAACCTAAGTTCAAAGAACTCCTACACTTTCTTGTCATAGAAATTCTCTAAGAGGTACTCCTTCTGGAAGTACTTCTAGAACTGCTTCCAAGTGATTCTACTTCCATCAACATGTTCTACTTACTTCATTTGGTCCCACCACATTTCATATTTCCCATGTAAATGGTAGGTGGCAATCCTGGCTTCTAGATTTGATGAATAGATATGGAACTAAAAATATCTCTAGAGTCCAAGAAACCATGCTTCTAATCATTTTCCCTTTCTCTTTCACCATCGAAGGAAGGTCAATTAAGCTTCCTCAGATCTCTTTGAAAACTATCTACCTCGTGTTTCCTTCTTTGTTGTCTAACATGAGACACCTATGGACTACTTGTGGGATCTTACGATGCATAAAACTTTCCTTCTGAGTAAGGAGGTGAGTGGTGTCCAGGATCTCTTCTAGCACTTCTGGAATAACTAGCTCTTCCACGATCATCCATTCCTTCATGGCACCTTCCTTATTCCTCTTGTCTTGAGTTTGATCCCTTCTTCATTTGTCTCTACAACTGATTTAATATCTGCAACACTCGAGCATTTATCTGAATTAGCTCTCTCATCAGTATCTCCTTGTCTAGTTTGTAGCTCTACACTTCCATCTCCAGGCTTCTTACCATTTCTATTAACGTTTCCTGCTCTTATTTTACCCTGCGTCCATTGGAATTTGTCTTTGCATTACCAACTCTAGTATTTAGGCCTTCAGCTTCTTTATCATGACTAGAGGCTCCCTCGCCTTCTTCCATTTCCTCAATATGCATCATGAGTAGATGTGTTTAAACCCCTTAATTCTACAAAATGTGCAAGAAACCATTTTATTAGAATTAAGCATATGATAAACAAAATTTCCAAACCATGCTACAGGTCTCTTAATCTGATGGTTGAGGTTTACTTTGGGTCTTCGGACTTCATAAATCTCAAATTTTTGGCATATCAATGGCTCTCGGCAGATCAATGGCTGAGATCCTTTAGGGTCTTCAAGTTTCGGAAATATCAAACTTCAAACCTCCTCGAAGTACACGGAATTATGTCGCGTGTCCTCTTGAATCAGACAGTTGAGGCTTACTTCGGTTCTTCACCCGAAATCCACATATTTACGCCACGTCTCTTTTGGATCAGATGGCCCAGATACATGTAGGGACCAAATTAATTTAAGTCTATTAAAATCCATAAATTGAAATAGATAAGATTACTTCTACACAAAAAAACTCAGTAATTTCTTTCATTCATCATATAAGCATGTTAAATTAATTAATAAACAACAATTTCGTAACAAAATAAGAATTACTTAACAGAATAAAATAAATTACCTCTTATTGATGCTAATTCCCCCGTTGATCTGGTTTTCCTTTCCCTGCTTCCTTGCCCATCCCGATGCACTGACCAAACCTGCCCAAACCGACTAACCTCCCAGCCAGCTAGGAGTAGCCTGTCCAGCTCCCTAGCTCCAGGAAACTGAAAGGAATTCTGGCCCCCATGCCCAAAACCCCCAACAACCTAGTGCCCCCTGCAATGGTTCCCCAAACCCACAGAACCCAACAACATAACCAGAAAATCCAAACTAGAACTACAGTCTCCTCTCCAAAATGCTTCCCCCCCAAAACAATGATCCTCCTCCCTGTAAGACTCCTCCCCATCATATCCCCCTTCAACGACTCTCCTCCCCCTCATTAATTTCCTTATATCCTCCTTTAGTATCCTATCCCCCTTCATTATTATCTTATCCCCTTCATTAATATCTGATCCCCTTCTTTAATGCTTCATTTCCCCCTTGCATACGTAAAGTATTTAATTAAATAAATTAAAATTATTAACCCCTTAAATTTATTACCCATGTCATTGAATGTGATATGTAATCAATTAATTAATTAATTAATCAATCAAAAGTTAAAAAAAATTAATTAATAAATAAATAATATTATTAATACTAATCATTTTTTAATTAAAACCATATTAGGACAACTAATTATACTAAAAAAAAATCCCTATGAACTATCTAACTAGGGTTGTTACATACACCCACCCTTTCGGAAACTTCATCTCGAAGTTAAGGTATCTCATGATACAAGGAAAATAAACATGGTTCATACATTCATGACAATTAACTGACACTATTAGTAAGTAAGCCAGGAAAACTCATACATACTAGTGTACATGTACAAGAAATGCATGTGTAGCTAGTACATACAAGTCTCGTGCATGTACTAATAATCAATAACTATCACCCTTATAGTATTTTATGTATGCATCCAATCCAATCAACAAGACTAGTC